>JAQIXG010001218.1:0-23525 GCA_034700105.1 Oconnorella tubifera | reverse complement strand
ACAAATTAAGAGTACATTACAAATTATTGTCAAGGATAATAATACCATAAAGTTTTATTACGATTGCTGGTCGACCGCTGGTCATTGTGAGACAGTTCAAATTGTGTGTTCAAACTGACCGCCGTTTGTGCGAACACAAGCAAGCAATCGTTTTCGCTACTACTCTTCCTTCGTGAAAGCGATTTTGTGAACAACAATACTGTAAACACGTCGAGTGAGCCTGTGTTATTATGACATCGCTATGTTAAATGGCGTAGTCTTTTCTCAAATAGCGACACAACGTTATAATGATTCTAACGTTGTCGCCAGCTTGGTTGACGTGATTTTTTGCCACCAAATTTAAATTACTCGTATCTTTGAAGTCACTTGGTCGAATGTCATAAAAATTGCCAGAACGTTGTATAATTGGTGCTGAAGTGTGTGTGTAAAATTTGGAATAAATTGCTTTAAATAATCCATAGTTATTAAAGAATAAAGTTTGCTCTTTTAATTATGCCCCACCCTGTATATATAGTAAGAAGGATGTATATATAGTAAAGATGCATGAAAATGAAAACTTTTACGCAGTTTAGAAACTCGATAAATAAGCGTCATCCGACAAAACGGCCCCGACAAATCAGCCCCGATTGTTAATTCTTAGGGTTAGGGTTGGTGTACGTTAGAATTGGGGTTAGAGTTAGGGTTAGTTAAGGTTAGGGTTTTTAAATGTATTGTCGGGACGTTTTGTCAGGGTTAATGTGTTCGTGGCCGTTTTGTCTGGATACCAAAAAAAAGGCAGTGTTTTGACATTTTATATATAATTTTATCAATAATGAGATTTCTATAATTCTATAATATTTAGTTGAGATATTAACGTCTGGATAATTTACACATAGTTTAGTGGTAATATCAGAAGCAATGCACCAGATTAAGTTTCTATGCAATCAACTGAAGTCAAATCAAGGTCTTTTTCTCACGGTTTCATTCAAACAGTTTTTCACTGAAATGACTAATAGTGACTTTCTGGATGTTTATCAACTTTTTTTGAATAGGAAATAAAAATAAAATCAGACCAAGGGGGAGGGGTGGGTTATAATATAGGCATACAAAGGTGGATTCATTTTTTTATGAGCTAGGTTAATTTATTAAATATTGAACTAACTCGATTGTGGCAAATAAATTTCGACAACAGACAATTTAAGAGCAAAATTTATTAGCGCATATAAATATGAAAATAATACAAAAATGAAAGCAACGTTTCTCTTTACAAAATAACTCTTTGTACTGACACTCACAAGCTGACACAATTTTGACACAGTGATATATTGAAATACAGAATTATCTAATCTTTTGAATCACTTTATGACATAGCTGTCATAAATTTCATATGAATTCATGTCATGAATTTCACAACAATACTCTTATTGTCATTTTCTAGTGTCAAAATATCCTAATCCTGTATCACATGAAGAAAACTATCGAATAATCCATAAAGGCACTTGATGAATTGTAATATTTCAAATTATATCAATACTGGAAAAAAATAATAAGTTCATATATATTACAATTATTCTACTATTGAAAAAGCATAGACTAATGTATACGCTGACGTAAGTAAGCTTATAGTTTCTTATAAAGTTTAGCATTAATGCAGTAAGTCGTCTAATTTAATGTATAATTTTGTTATATTTGAAAAAAGATATCCCCTATAACTGATTATTTATCACTTAAAAACTCAGTCATTTGAAACCATTACATAAAAACTTACACAATAACACTTGAGACAAAATAAAGCTCTGTTATTTAACTAAAACTGAGACAATTTAATACCAAAAAATAATTTAAATAATCTCTTAAAAAAGCCCAGTTCTATAATTAGCATCAATTTCCCAGCTGGTCGGCTAGCGTCTGTTTATTGGCCTGTATCAGCGCGGCCTTGAGCGCCTCTACGCTAGCGGCCTGCTCTATCTCTGGCTGCGTCTGTCTCCAGCCCCACAGCACCTTAAAGGCTCCCTGGTACGTTGAGCTATCAGGGGCCTCCTTGATCTCGGCCAGTTCCTCGTCGGGAAGCCCGAGGGCCTTACCCAGGGCCTCCCAGTCGCCACCAATTTTCTTGGCTAACAGCAACATGCGCCGATTATCTAATGAAGCTGAAAGACACAAAGTAACTATGAAATAAAATGAAATCAAACAATTTTGATTTAATACAATGTAAAAAAATTGTTCACTAGAAAGTTTTTCTTTAGGAATGACAGTGCAAAGATATTTAAAGATTCATGTTATTTATTTTCAGTGTAAATTCATACAATCAACAAAAGCCGATAGTTTCTGAATCAGTGCTGATTTCAAAGTGAGTTTAGTTTTGAGTTTTTGATTGCCTGCAGAGCATAACCTATCTTTCATACTATGTCCTACTAATAACATAAATAAGTCTATCTGATAAAACTATTCACATCTTCTTACAGATTTTCAATATAACATCTACTCAACAACAATACTTCAGTAGACTCCACATTGCTGCAAAGAAACAGTACATTTGGTTTAATCTCCAAAAAGAGGATTCCTCAATTCAATTTATTTCAATTCATTTCAAATTAATATCTGAAAAGATGGCATTTTGAGAAATGTATTTATTTATTTTAAAATAGAAAGTATAATTTTTTTACCAGATTTACTCCGAGAAGCGACGTCAGATTTTCGCCGCGTCACTGGTTTAGATTTTGGCGCAGTACCGTTAGCTCCGGAACCTAAAGAAAATATATAATACAAAATATGGCACATAGAATCACATCTTACTAAATATGGCACAGAAAATGATAATACATCACACTAAATTGAACATGGAGAATGATAACATATTCTAAATATGGGAAACAGGTGATTTCCCCCCCCCCCTATTACAATCCTCCCCCATGGTATAAAATATGATAATATATCATAATAAATATAGCATGTAGAATCAAAATACATTATACAAATGGAATGCAGTAACAGAATACAGTATTCCTGAATTGCAGTATTTCTAAATGAAATCTGAGTGTGCAGCAAGAATTACTAACAAAATATCAAGTATCTGATTATTCTGATCATCAAACTATTAAATTTTGTGTAAAGACGTCGATCAGTAAAATACCTCATTTTGTTCTACAGTGTAGTGTTTAAATTCTAGTATTGATTCTCATATACCAATAGCATATATGCACATATGTATATGCATTAATAGTATAAATGCAAGTTTGTATCCATAGTTTTTTTAGAATCCACTATTAAATACATTCGAAAATCATTTCAAGAATACTTTGATAAAAATCTTATTCTCTACAACAAAACAAAGGAAAAATTGAAGCATAAAATAGCCACAAATTGGGTGCAAAGACCCCCTAACTTCAAAAAAAAACCTATTAACAACCTTGTAAACACTCTCCCCAAAATCAACACCCAACCTTACAAACACCCACTCCAAATCAACCCCTACCTTCTAATATAGTAAGCGCCGAGTCCGCTGCATCATCCAGTTTATTCTTCCTCAACGCGTCAATCAAGTCATGTATATTAAACTCCATGCCAGACATTTCCTTCCAAACATTCAATGACCTGTACCCTCGAATAATCGGCTGCATCTTCTCAATCTTTTCCATCTCCCCCGCGATTAAATCCTCCGGCTGATTCCGCATCAGATCTAAAAACACCGGCTTCCACTCATCCCCCAGCTCCCTCGACACATCCCTAAATATACTGTTCAGTTTCATCAAATCCAGCTCGCCCCCGGAGTCTAGCCTCGATATGAAGCTGACGGGGCGGCCCCGGGGGTTCGGCGCGGCGAATCGGTCGTCGAAAGACTGCCGGAATTGTTCCTCGATGACCGCGAGATGGGGTTCGAGGGTTTGCGCCTCGTTTACTTGCTCGAATTGAGCCGCGAGTTGACTCTCTTCCTCCTCCATAGCGTGAAGTTGTTGTTCTAATTGTTCCAGGCTGATCTCGCCAACGCCTTCGATGATAGTTGTTGATTCTCCGTCTGTTTCAGTGGGCGGAGCATCGTTGCTAGATGTGGGAGGGGGTTCGTTAGAGGGGGAGGGGTCAGAGATATGGTTTTCAGGGGCCGGGGTGTCTGTGTTTAAAGGGGCCTCGGACATTTTCAAGCTTGAATTTCACAAAAAAAGTAATTTATGCGTAGAAATATAATATTGATGTTGAGCAGAATTGTTTGTAATGAGATTTCTGAAAGAAATTTATTGAAATGAAATATATAAAGATTAAAAATACAGAAGATTTACTAAATAAATTTGACAGCAATCAAATTACGCACACACTTAAGTATATTGTGCATCTACTGTATTACAGTTCATACAGGTAAGAAATCTAGAGTTCAAAACTGGGCACTTCACAAATTGCAAGATGTTCTAAATTACAAAACTATAAAAGCAAACTTGATGTAGGCTTCAATCAGACTATTGCTACGTTTCAAAACAGTGTGTAATATAGATCAACTGAACAATTACAGTGTATAATTGCATACAGTGTATAATTACAGTGCATAGTATATACATGAATACTCTTTAATGTCAATTTAAAGTATAATTTTGTTTAGCTCAACATTTGTATACATTCAAAAGTGCATTCCGACTTACTTTGTCTATAATTATGCCGCATAGGCTACATTCAGGCTGACAAAAATTCCGGCTAACAAATTAGCAGCCTATAGCGTTCTAGCACAGCTTAAGGACATTTTGCAACACACTCTACTTACCAGCTTGTATTGCACTGCAAAATTGACACAGACTGATACATTGATTAAAACAATGTTGTCGCAATTAGAATCTTAACTCATGGATTGGGGGGGGGGGGGGTTTGAAACATATTAATTTAAATTATCGCTAATCTATTTCAGATTATTTTCATTCAATTTCCAATAACATTGGAAATTGAACATTTTGGTTAATAGGGAGACTAAAAATATAGGGGTTTTACACATGTTATCATTTAAAATAACGACTCTGCATAAGAAGTGATATCTTTTACATTTTCAAGGGGGAGGTTTAACCGCATGGGATCCCATTTATTGAGCGATACTGATATACACTAGCTGCAATAGACTGGGTTATTTGAGTCAAAACATGTTACTGCAGCCGACATAGTAGTCAGTTTAACTCGTTAAATATGAGAAATCACTTTATTCAATTCTGAAATATAAGTATGTGTTATAATCGTAGATTATAACTACAAAATGTAGTACAAAAGTAAAAACTGTAGAATTATTAAAAACATTCAAAATTTTAAAGAAATTGCAAAAAAGGATCTGCAAAAATTCTAGCCATGTTGCGTTGTGTAATCAGCAACGTTCAAAAAATCATAATTTATTCTTTTGCAGGAGACTCGAACTCTGGACCTCTAGATTCTAACATGTATGAAAGATTAATATTTTAATTTTTGTCAGAAAACGAAATCAGTAGGCTATAGATCGCATTTTTTGTAATAATGGTAAGAGCTTCGAGTGCAACACCATTGAAATAAGAGAACAAGCTGAGATTGTGAAATAATATTTATCAATATTATTTACCAATATTTATCTACGACAGATATATCTATCTATCTCTGATTAAAATTAGTTATCTGTTATTTGTTGTTTTTTAGATTATTAATATTTATCGCCAAAAATGATGAAATATTTAATATTTTGCGAATCGTTATGGATTATAAAAACGTTTATTTAGAAAGCAGACGAGCGAAATCGTTAAATCCTGGTCACGTGTAAATTAAAGTGAAATTTACATTCACATGAAAAATGCAAAAAAATCTGAGTTTGATTTCAACAGAAGAAATAAGTCTATAAATAAACTAACCATAGCAATCGAAAAATAGTAAATTAATATAAAACAATATACTAGTAGTGACGATAATCTTTTCATTTTTAAATGACTAAATTCCACCACCACTAAATAACTTTTTTGTTGCATTATATTACTGAAAAGCAAACATTGCTGTAAAAAGTTAGTTGACAGTATAACGACAGTATAACGAATATAAAAAACGGAAGTCTAGTCTCAAGAGGTTCATATTATACTCTATATTTTACTCTATATTTTAGAAGCGCTCAAACTTACTGTGATCACACTCGATAAACAATTTCGAATTTCGAAATTCTTTGAACATGAATCTAATTTGAGCAATAAAAAATGTCAATAACTTCATGAATATATAGTATTAAATTTTTTAAATGCATCCACGTGCAACTAATTACTGTATATTCATGAAAATATTGACATTTTTTATCGCTCAAATTAGATTCATCTTCAAAGAATGATATAGTATTTAGTTGCATTCGAATGCATTAAAATACTATATATGACTATATTGTATTTCAAATACAATAGATTAGATATTATGAATTGATCAAATATAAATATTCTATTATAGTGTTAACTTATGCACTGAGCAGAAACCTAATCAGTACAATAAACTTTTCAACGTGTTTAAGGAAGAATTGATAGACTAAACTTGTCTATATTCTAAATTCTGGTTTTTAGTAAAAAAAACTGCATTTAGAAATAAATTATTTAAAATAAATCGTTAACATATTGAATAATTATTATAGTAGTTTCATTTTGAAACAATATTCAATCTCTAGAGCTACTTACTATTTTATGTCCAGTAATCAACAAGAGTTCATCAGTATTCAGTAAGAAAACTAAAAAGCGGACTGCATAAATATTAACTCAATATGATCTTATATTTCCTCTGTTTATTTATAAATACAATATCATATTCTAGAAATTCTATGAACAATTAGTTGTATTCAAAATTAGAATTGAATTCAACTGAATTCAAATCACAGTAAATCACTCGCTAAAATCGAAACGGTCATAAATTAACTCGAAATTCAATGAATCACCGACGATAGATCAAATTTGAAGCCTCAGTGATAAGCTTCTTGCTCGGTAATCTCTTTGAAAATAATGAGTATACAAGCTAACAGAGCTCAGGCCATTTGGCTAAAGCTACTAAACAGAGCTATGCATATAGGCCTACCACCTAAACTGAGTCATTTAGTTCTAAAATGATTATGTAGTTCAGTACAACTTGTACTACTTATTTACCACGCAATTGAAGTATTAATAAAACTTTAAATGATTATTTACAGTTTTATTGTAATTAGCTAAAAAATCAACAAGGCTTACTCACGACGATCAATGACAGTATGATGAGTTTTGAACGTTGTAAATATAACACAGGTATTTCGGTAATCTGCGCTTGCATTAGTTGAAAATCTAGAGGAATTATCAGCTGTTAAATCACTGCTAGGCTATATGATAGTTTTAATGATAACAGCAGCTGCTGTTGTGATGTAACATTTTTCGCAGTAGCCAGACTCAGAGATTAGGGTTAGGAATTATTATAATAGGCTTGGAAATACGATATGGTTATTTTACTATAGCAGCTGCGGTAGCTGATTGTCTGCAGTAACAGCTGCGGTAGCTGCGAAAGCTGAATCATGAGCATGCAGCATTCGATGAGCTGTTAATTAAAAGTATTATTTGAGGGAAAAAGATTGAGAAATTAGGCTTTTACAATCAATGAATTTACTGACTTATAACTAGTAGTTAATTATTACTAGGGCTAATAAACTAGTTTGAGGTTTTCTAACAGATATGTTATAAAGTTAAAAATCATCTAAAAGTTACCAGAAAGTTAAAGTTTATCGAAAGTTAAAGATAAATGATCATATTTTTTGTTTGTATAATTTCTACAATATATCCGAGGTAATAATGAACAAAGTGATTTAATAGTTGCTGAATTATTAGTTATTTCAGTGTGCTTCGAATCGAAATGAATTACACCAACCAATAGACTGAGAAGGAAAGGGAGGAGGGGAAAATTGTTCATAGGTTCACAATTATTTGAGTGCAAAAGAAAAGAAACAATATTTCGTTTAAGCTCTGTAACGTTCATTTAGGTCTACTTCACATAAAATGAATCATGGTGTGAAGGTGTTCATATATCTGCTGTTTGTAGATAAAAGATAGATATAATACCTTGCAGTATTGTATCTATTTAATATGCGTTTACGCATTGAAGTAGGAATTAGAATAAATTTTTAGAATGTTTACAATCAGTAACTAAATGACAAATTGTACTATAGCGTGAACCATGCAGGCACTCTCCACTTTGTAATTATGAAGAGATACACATTGTTGTTAAGCGTATGAATATTGTTATTACTGATTTATAATATAACTGCAACTGACCCATTTGTTACAAAATATCCAACATGGACTGTCAGTGGCGTAGCCAGGAATTGGGAGCAGAGGGTTTCCGTGAAATCTTGACTGCTAAATTTTTTAGGTTTCCCGTAATTTTTGTCTCCAATTGCATGTATTTGGTGACTAAATACATCCAACGCAAAATAATTCATTACATCGTC
Organism: Oconnorella tubifera; assembly: GCA_034700105.1. Taxonomy (NCBI): domain Eukaryota; kingdom Metazoa; phylum Annelida; class Clitellata; order Enchytraeida; family Enchytraeidae; genus Oconnorella; species Oconnorella tubifera. Next base: position 15,127 of record JAQIXG010001218.1, on the reverse strand, counting down.
ACAAGGGGAGAGGGGGTGGTCACCACTCAACTAACATCTTTAACGTAAAAATATTTCTGTCCAACAGTGGGAGGGGAGGGGAGTTTATAACCCCATACCACCTTCCTCCCCTAATTTCCTACGCCACAGTAGATTGTAATTATGAAAGTAGACCATAGCAATTATGGTAATTAGAGATCATTAAGAATTCATAATTATATTGCATGAAATCTATCCACTAATAAAGGCCAATAAAGTACAAAAGACAACTTAATATATAAATTTATATATTAAGTTACATAAATGTACACATTTATTTAATATATAAATATAGATTTATATATTTATATATTAATATATACATTTTAGACTAGATATGTCAAATTTAACCTATATATTGTGTTAACATAAAAGCACAAGTCGCACAACAGTTAAATATATATATTTAACTGCTGTACGACTTGTGCTTTTACCATTAGGCTTAAAATTATGTGTGATTAATCAATATAATTACTATACATGTCATCAATCGATACTAGTACTTGTATTGAAACAAAGAAATTGAATTGTATTATCCTTTCATATGTACGAATAATTCACTATCATTTCTTTTAATAAATAGATAATATATTCCATTCTTCATCTTTATGGTTTATAAATTATAATGTAAAAAAACAAATTATTTTGCATTGCCTGAAATATATTTAGTTCTGGATAGTTAGGGCCAATTAAATTTTGATCTGTCATATCGGCCCCGACAAATTGGTTCCCACTCTTACTTTTTGGACTGGGGCTGGAATTATGATTAAGCTTATGATTAAAGTTTAGGTTATGAGTAAATGTTAGAGATAAATATTGTATAACTATTGTGAATTATGATTATTAAATAAACTGTCGGGGCTAATTTGTCTAGTTAAAGTATTCGGATCCGATCACCGGGTCCGATTGTTGGGTACCTTTTTTCCCGGTTTATGATGTAATTAGAGAACATGCAATTCGCCATAGAGCGAAAATGCAATATTTTACAATGATAAACCATGAGATTTTATTATTTTATATTAAAAGTAATTTTTTATTTAGTATTTAAAATATTAATTATGACAATAGCATCAAATATGTTAAGTATGCAAATATCATTTATATTTTCATTTATTTTATACAATATTCGTATAATATTGATATTGAATTAATTTATGTGACATAATAGAGTTAAGTTATGTTTATTCTATAATATTATATTACAGAAGGGGAATTAAAATAATCTGGGTTTTTTAATAAATAAAGAAAATATGGATTTAGTAACAGAGATTGTAGAAGAAAAGACAAATAGGAAAAAGACGAGCTTTTCTCGAAGTAATACTGCGGTACGTTTTATGGCATAACTGCACTTTAAAACTCGTTAACCGTCATAGATAATAATTTGAAATTTCCCCTACTCCTCTTAATTTAGGGACGGGCAATCCAGCTGTGTGCTATTTATTTTTTACTTTTATACCTCCTTCACCCTTAATTTGTAGTTTTAAATTTAACATAAACTTGGCGTGAATGAAAAATCAAAAACTTTTTTGAAAAAGATCCATTTATTTGTTGATGGGGTTAAAAATATAGTCGTGAAACTATATTGGCTTGCATTGACCTGAATCAATGTAGGGTGTCCCATCATTAGTTTAGCCGCTATTGACGAAAACGTGTTTTTGGAAAATTTAAAACTGAAAATTAAGGGTTAAGGGGGTATAAAAGTTAAAAATAAATACCACAGTTGGATTGCCCGCCCCTGAATTAGGGGGGGGGGGGTAGGCGAAATTTCAAATTATTATCTATGACGGTTAACAAATTTTAGGAGGGGTCCCCTAGAATGAGGTATGCCTGTTTTATTTTATTTTACTAATAATAATTTTGTTATTAATCATTTTACTTTTATTGTGTTTAAGACACTTTTTTTTCAATTTAATCAGTTATTATAATCTACACATTGCATTTATATTTATTAGATCAATGAAAACTATACTCATATACTATTTTATACTTTATATTTATATTTTAATGTAGAATATAATGCATTGATTGATTGCAGATTTATACATTTAAATGTAAACATCAGTGTTTAGTATTTAATATATGTCAGTATCTAGTCTTTATTTGTATAATGAAACTAAACGGCCTATTTTTAAACAATTATAACTCCAATATTCTGCAGGTTCAAGGAACCAATGATAGCAGCATAATCAGTAAATGGTCAGCAAGTGACAGGGGATATTTTCACGATGATTTCATTCAATATTTTATCACAAAGAAATGTCGACGTTCACCTCTCATTAATAGGTCATTTTATTTTAATCTCTCTCTCTTTTTATTTGTTCTTTAATGTCACATCAGCGCAAAAAGTGTCTTGTCTTAGATTATGAATTTTTGATGATCTGTAGACTTATTGATTATAATATTTATCATAATTATTAAGTATTGATCATAATTTAATATCATTATCATAATGATACTAGATTATGATATTGATAAATTGTGGTTGATATTTTTATCGTGAGTTTTGTTAATAATCATCATAACCTTAGCCATATTATATTGTTAATTTTGTTTTGTGTGTGATAATAAATTTTACTTCCAGTTGATAATATATACTTATATTTGTATTGAATCATTTTATTAATCTTTAATGTTATGTTTTTATTCTTTTAATGTTATGATTTAATCGTACTCAATTTATCTTGATTTAAATTAATTTGTTTACAGGGGCTATTACATTCGTTCAATGGCAATCAATTATGTTCTCACTACCTTCCTTAAGACCCAAGTGGCGGGCTGTCAGATCATTTCTCTGGGTGCCGGGTTCGATTCCTCTTTCTTCAGGTTAAAATCTCAAGGCTTGCTACATGGAGCTATATACATTGAGGTTTTTTAATTTAAAATTTAACTGTTAAATAGTTTTTTTATTCATTTGACGTTTGTCAACCGAATTTTCTTTGCCATACTTGTTCAAACTGTTAACTTTCTCTATTGTATATTATATTTTGTATTGCATATTAAATTGTATATTAACTTTTACATTGCTTTTATTATAATGTTAAATTGAATTGTTATTATTTTTATTGTTTATTGTTGATAATTAAATAGAATTTCTATTCATAAACTCTATTTAATTATCAACAATAAACAATAAAAATAATAACAATTCAATTTAACATTATAATATTTTCAAAGTGATTTTTTTTTGCGATTTTTGTGCACGAAGTTTATTAGCAGTCCGGTGCATTAGTAAAGTTAATGAGAACTAATTGCAATATATTCAGTAATATAAGGAAGACACATTTAAGCATATTTAAAGTTATTTTAATGTATATAAAAGGCAATTTTAATATATTTAATTCTTATTTATATTGTTATATTTATTATAGTAATTGCAGCGGTATTTTGTAATTGTGATTTATATTATTTCAGGTTGACTTTGCTGAGGTTTTGACAAGAAAACTAAACTGCATCAAAATGTCTGATGAGTTAAGTTGCTTACTTGGACAAGTGATGGAACATAAACCGAAACAAGACAAAAATATCAGTTAGTATCATGCATTACAATAAACTGATTCATCTCAATTTAGTATTTATTTTATCTTTTTCTTTTTTTTCTCTTTTTATGAACTGATTTCCCAGTTAAATGGTTTCCTCTCTCAGTTGATGGTTTGTCCTCACTGCTTGGGTGGAGCATGTGTGGTCTTCACTGATACTGAGGGACGTCTGAGACATCGTCCCACGATGGTTAAACAGACATTAAACTTTATCAGTTGATTGATTGATTGAATGATTGATCTATGAATTTGTTGTAATTTATAATTAATTCAAATTATAAATAACAATTCCTGCATGAATGTTTGAAACCATGTTGTTTGAAATACTGTACCAATATTTAATTTAAATATAAATTACTCTTAAAATTGCTCTTGTTTTATTTATAGTTTTAGATTCCGATTATTTAATTCTTAATAATTTCAGTTTCAGCTTTTATTTCTGTAAACGCTTTATTATTTTTGTTTCAGTTTTTGATTCTGTTGACTACAAGCTTATCGGTGTAGATCTACGATGTTTAGACGCCTTACACCAATCACTTACTACTCTTGGTGTAGATTTCTCTCTACCTACCCTACTACTCTCTGAAGTAGTATTAGCATACCTCGATCCACAATGGTATTCTTTTTTAATTCTATATTCTATTCTATTTTATTTCTATTTTCTTTTGGCATTGGTGGACTATTTCTTCTATGTATATATTTTATTTCTATTTTCTTTTGGTATGGTGTACTTTTTGTTCTATATTGCATTTCTTTCTTAAAGTTTCTATCTTTCCTTATACTGTTATACGACTAAACAGCCGAGAAAAATTGACATTATATTGGATTATAATCTTAATAGATGTACAATTCTAATTGTACATCTAATTCTAATGTACAATTGTAAATAACGTAGTTTTATGTAATATAATAAATTGTTTCAGGTCCTCAAACGTGATTGGTTGGGCTGCTGAGACTTTTGTCAACTCAGTTTTTGCTGCGTATGAACAAATTAACCCGCACGATGCATTCGGCAGAGTTATGTGAGTGAAACTTATTTAAGTTTTGTTTTCTCAAAAGAATTTCTAGCAACTGGTATTTTTTTAATTTTAAAAGCGCTTATTTTTATGATTTTATATATACTAAATTTAAAATATCAATTAAATTTACTGGGTAAGTGGCTGCCTAGTCTGTTGAATTTATGAATTTATTTATCAGTATCTTTACTTCTTGGGTATATGCCTATTTGAATTTTCAGTTTAAAAGTATACTTATATAAATTTCCAATTATTTTTAATATTTTGAACTATACATTTTTCAGGAAAAGCATATTGTATATAATACTGCTGCTGTAATTAGACTGCAGTTGTTTTTTAGTTGTTTTTTAAATTGATATTAAATAGATGATATGTAACTTTCCATTAGGTGTAATCATTTTGTTAAAATTGGATCACCGTTAAGAAGCATTGAATCATTTCCATTTATTGAGTCGCAAGTTCAGAGATACTGTAATCTTGTAAGTATATTTGTTACTATTTTTTAGCAGTTAGCAATATAATTTTCTCTTTATTTATATAATATATAGGACAGTATATTATTTATATATTGAAAAAAACTAGTTTTTAAATTGATCGGCATCATACTGAGGTTAGCTTCAAATTATATGTCAGTTGACTTTACTAACAAGATATTTACAGTAGAACAAGATATTTATAGTATTGTTAGATTTCTAAGTTTCTACATTTATGATTAAATATATTTTATCTGTATCTAGCATTAGTTAGATGATTTGCAGATTATCTTGACAGCAAAACAAATTGCCGTATTTTATTTATATATATAGATTTTAATTGACCAATTAAATGGTAGTCAAGAATAATACACTGAAAATCAAAATCAAAGGACAATAAATAAACGACAAAATTGAATTAAATGTCCTGCACTATATATGACAAAAAACACAAAATATTACAAATATTGCATATAATGACTTAAAAAAATAAAATACAAGTGATATTTACAATAAGTCAAGTTACTTTATACTAATTATATTTATTTTTAACTTATTTTTACAAAGGTTACCCCTTAATTATATCAATCATAATGCGTTGAAATACTTATTAATTTACAAACTTGCTTTTATTATATATCACTAAAGTGCTCAAATTTCTAAGTTAATATATAAATGTATTAGTTCTATCCTACTTTGAAGTCAATATCCTGCTAATTTAATCATAGGGCTGGAACTCAGTCACGGCTTGCGATATGAATTTTTTCTATCATTGTCTTATATCATCCGCTGAACGTTTGCGTGTCGATTCCCTTGAACCTTTTGATGAACACGAGGAGTGGCATCTAAAGTGTTCCCACTACGTCTTACTGACTGCCTGGGGCAGCGCGACACCGATACAATTACGTCATGAAATATGGCGTGATAGCGAGAATGATATCGGGCGATTTATCGAAAGCGATAAATTACTGGAAAATTTTCAGCGTGAAAAGTTAAGTTTTGTAAATATTCCTGAACTTGATGTATCTGAATGTTTAATTGATGGGAAGCAAGGATTGAGTAGAAATTGTGATTTAAATGTAGAATCTGAAGCTTTCAGTGGGGAACGCGCGGTCATCCTGATATGCAAATTAGGTACAGGGGAATGGTGTGGTAGGATTGGTCACACGGTAAATAACGTTACCATTAACGGGAACGCTTGTGTTGTTATTTCTGGAGGGTTTGGTTCAACTAAAGGTAAACACGAACGACAGAAAAAGATCGCTGTGATAGCAATTACTGAATCGATTAAAAAAGAAAATACGGAAATGGTATCACCTGGTTTTTCTAATACTGGATGCAATGTAGAGAAAAGCATGGATTATAGCGGTGATATTTTGAGTGAAATTGGTGAAATTTCAAGTGAAACGAGTGAAATTTCGAGTAAAATAGATGCCAGGGAAAGTATTTCAGAGAATGTGATAATATATGAAAGACTCTTTCACACAGCAGTAACATTAGACCAAAATAAACTGCTTTTATTTGGTGGTAGAACCTCTCCTGTGCGTTGTTTCAACGACGTATATTTACTCGACATAAAATTATTGTGCGATACAAAAATCGCGATACGGACTCATAACTGTAAAGCAAATACTAAACAGGAAATGAATTCAACTTTGCAAAAAACTGAAATATCTTTGGAAACATTAGATTCGTCATTTTCGTATTTAGATTTCAACGTAAGGGAAGTTGAAAATAAAGATTTAGATGTTTTATTGAGGAAGATTTCTATTTCCGGTTTAGAGCCCTCTGCAAGATGGCGCCACAGCGCGATTTTAGTGGGGGGTGGAGATTCTCGGATGATAGTGTTTGGTGGATTGAGTATGGATGGTAGATGTTTGAATGATTGTTGGATGCTGGATTGTAACGCTTGGATTTGGCGACAGGTTGGAAATTTTGTAGATTATGTTGATATTCTAATTTGTAATTTATGTTATTTTAGAAGTTATTATTTATTATTAAAAGTTTTATTTTATAGAATTATTTAAAATTTTTAATATTTTATACAATTATTAGAAATTATTAATATTTTATAGAATTATTATTTCTCAGAATTTTATATAATTATTATTACTTAATGCTGATGTGACTTAAAGAATCGATTAAATTTTACTTTGCATTGTTTTGTATAGATTCGAACAGATTTGAATGGAGTTTTTAGCATGATTTATTAAATAATTGTTTCTGGACAGTTAAATATTATATCAACACAAAACTTGATATGTTAAAAAAGGTTAAGGTTACATATCTGGATTATCGTATTGTATGGACGATGTTTCAGACATAGCTGTCAATTTAAGCGTCTTAGTAAAGGATGCAGCTAGTTAGTGAAATAGTGAGCTATCCGGGATTTGAACCTGGACCTATCGATTTCGATACCAGCTCTCTAACCACTTCTCTAACGAGCCTTGACAATCAAGTAGGGTTATATTTTGATCGAATGTTTCGTAGGTTGATCAGACGGCGGGGGAAATATGGCCGCCAGCTAGACACTCTCATACGGCTGACTTATGGAAGGATGATAGGATAATTATCGCATGCGGTTGTGAACTTTATCCCTTGCGATCTATTTTCATTTTCTGCACAAAGTCGTTTAAATGGAGTCAATTTTTACCAAGTCACGAAATTGAACCAAGGTGAATTTTATTGAAATTTATAAAATAGTCTTTTGTGCTGATGTGACATTAAGCTGCAAATAAAATTACTTTATATATTGGAGCCTTAATTAATTTGACAATTTCTTTAATGGAAGTGGGGGGGGCGGGTTGCTGATGTAAAATTTACTGTAAAGTTTTTACAGTAATTTTTTGATACTGCATTTATTACAATAAATCATTTGTGATGAATTTTATATGCTTTTGTTATTTGGATATTTTTCATTTTTAATATTTTCCTATTACACTTTATATTCAAATAAAAGTATTAATGATAAATATTCTATTAGTATTAAAGATAAATATTTTTCATAAATAGTTTTCTTTATTTCTAAGGTATTCACATTCATCTCATATATATAACGATCAACTTATACTTGTGGGCGGAGTCTCAATTACTGGCCAATCAGCAAATGGCTTGTTAAATACAATCGATTCGCCAGGTGGCGTCATTTATTCACCCGGCGTTACTTTGATAAATCTACAGACTGGCAGCGTTCAAGAATTACACATACAAGTAAATGTTGTTAGTTTTCTATGTTGATATTTCGTATAATGTCTCGTTTAATTAAAATAGTAGAAATTTATTGTTTAATTTATACTGGCTTTTATTGAATTCAGCTTAAAAAATGAGACCTCCCCCCCCCCTAGAAAACTGCAATAACTTTTGAACCAGTCAACACATTTCTGTACAAAAAATTCTTGGACTATATTGATAATAAAAATAAATTCATTTTAATTAACATTTTTCCTTTAAAGTCATTTAATTTTATTTCAAACAATTAAATGATTAAAAGTTAAATATTTATCAAAAAAGTCATTGCATACTTATGATTAGACAGAGAGTGTAGAAATAAATGATAATTTTGTGCGTTTTTTTACTCCAGAATGCAACTCCCGGATCTATCTGTATGCTGCACAATCACCGTTCATTTATTCTGGAGCGGAATGACTCGTCTGAAGACAAGCGTGATGTTTTGAAGCTAGCTGTGGTGGGGGGAGGGGGGAACTGTTTTTCTTTTGGAACCCATCTGAACTCTAACCTCATGACCTTGACATTGACCTTGTAATGACCTTGTAATGACCGTATTGACATTGTAATGACCTTGACATTAATCCTGATCTTGTAATAACCTTGACATTGACTCTGACATTCACCTTGTAATAACATTTTACTGACCTTCACCTTGTAGTGACCTTGTAATAACCTTGCAATGGGTATATTGAGTGATGAAATGCACTAATAATGATGAAAGTATTTTATTTATTGATGCGCCATCTGGTGAATGAATATTAACTATATTCCATAAATGTTCGTGTGTGTATTTTACAATAGAAAAGAAAGATTGAATTACAATTGCGTTTATTGAATGACTCTATTTTAGGCAGTAAATTATTGTAATGTTATTCGATATACAAATATATTTTGTACATATTACTATTGTTTATCTTGATTTCAGTCAAGTATATTTTATATTGATATTGAAAAATGTTGGTTAATATTATAAGATTCAACAACTATATTTTCAAAAAATTTCAGGAAATTCCGAATTTTGCATAAATATCAACGTTTAAAAACATCAATCATCTGGGGTATAATTTGAATCAATTTTAATCTATTTCTAATAATTCTGATTTAATTACAATAAATTAAGTTACAATTTATCATAAGTGTTGCCACTGCTAACTTAAGTAAAAGTAAGATAATCGCGTGACAGGTAAAAATGTAAAAAGTGATGAAAAAACGCATTGTAAAAATATGAACAGTTTTCTTTTGGCGCGTGGTAACACCGCGCTGTTCATATAATATACGTAGCTGTGACTTGTGCCGCGATGGGGCGTGGCTTGACGGATCACGTGACCAGCTGTAGCCAATTGCAGCGAGTTGGACGTCGTCATTTTGAATTCTACAAGTTGTAAAATGAGTCGTTTATATGAAATTAATTAATTTTAAAATTTATATAAATTATTATTCTTTTTTTAGAGGGCTTAAATTGATTGTTATGTCTAAGACATTTTTCATGTAATTAAACTTAACCTTAAACGTAACCTTAAACTTAACCTTAAACTTAACCTTAAACCTATTTCTATTTATTATTGTTATTACAAAGCCTTTCGACTTGATGTAAAAAATATATACAACATTGACTACAACCATTTTTGTTTTATTTATTATTATTATTAATTTGAATAATTTTGTTATACTGCTTTTTGACTTGAATTAAAAATAAACGCATCATTGAGTTCATGCGTTATTTTTATTTTTTTTTATAAAGTTCAACTTACTTTCATACAGATAGACGTCCCTTGTTGCAATGGCCACATTATTCTCTGCTACTATCGTGTACTTTCTGAAGCTTTCAGGTTTAGTTTGACGCAAAAACAACTTGGCCTCTATCATATCTGAACTCTTATCCTGCGATAAGAAATTTATCATTTATCACTTATTTATAATAAGATATATAAAAATAAATTTAAAATAAAAATGATAAAAATACTATTAATATCTATATGCTTTTATTATTAGTAAGAAAAACGTATTATTAAAAATTATAATCAACAAATCAAATGAAAGTGTTGACTTTAAAATAATAGTCAATATTATATTTAAATGAACAATACAATATGCCACCTAAGAAAAGTGTTAAATAAAATTTAAATAAAAAACATTTCAAACAATCAATAATTTATAAATAAAGGAGTGTTATTAAAAATTATAGTTCAGCATTCTGTACATGTCTTATAGTCACTCGATTACACCAAATAAGGCGCATAATTGTAAAAAATAAATCTAATAATAATATCAACTGTCCTTCTATGAGAAAGATATTAAAAGAAAAATGTAGAAGAGTAATCCTGTTTGGTGTATTTCTAATTTTATTATTCTAATTTTATTATTTACTAACTTCGTAAATAATAAAATTAAACAATAAAAAATTAAGTCACAATTTTCAACAATAACACAAAAATAACTAGAATCTGGTAATCCCCAGTCCCCGGTATTTCCCACCGTGGTCAGTGTCCAGTGCCCATTGATGACTTCACCCTCTGAGAGCGCTGTCCCATTTGAGTCGATGATCCAGAAAAGAGCTGTACATCTAGGCTTGGCTCTCACTTCACAAGTCACGTGCACATTCTTCTCGCCAAGCTGGGATTCTGACGATAAGCAGACGATTTTTGGTGAACCTGAGATGATCAAGGAAGTTATTTTCATTTATTTTAAAGTTAAATTTGAAAATTGTACTAAATAGGCTGGGGTAACTGTTGGAATTTATAATCAGAGAATGGATGTTTTAAAATTTTATGTTACCTGAATGTAACATGAGATTATTAGATAATCAACTCAGTAACTCAGTGCTATGATTAGACAATTATTACATTTAAAATGTTGTATTCACACATACATCTATGTATTATAATTGTGTATAGTTTTTGTTATATCGAGTTGCAATGCAATAATGAAAATAGTGTACTGAAACAGTAAAGTAATATTAAATTTTGTGAATATAGCGATATTCACTATCCAATGTATAGTACAATGTATAGTACTATACGTTTAATACTAACATTACTAATAGTACTAATATTTAACGTATTCACTGTAAAATGTATAGTGAATAAGCTTACTAAATATTAGTATTTACATTAGTATTTACAAATATGTAAATACCACTGTTGCACAATACTAATTTCATCTTTGCATTTTCGTCTCGATATTAAAACCCAAATATCCTTAACTGAAAATGCAGTTAGTTTTACAAATAACTCAGCTATTAAACATATTATATTTATAAACGAAAAACCTTGGATCCAACAAACTTGTCAATTCTTCAAATGCTCGCGATACAGTAAATCAAAATGGCACAATATGCTATAATATCTTAATAGTCATCTCAACTTCACGACGGTCTACTGTTATTAAATCTGATTGAAACTTGAATGCTGTGTGCATCACTAGTTCATCTATGATTCTTACAAATTATAAACGTCAGGGAATCATTATCATTATAATCTAGCTATCCTGATTGCATTGCATCGATTTGTTCATGCAGCTTCTGAGACTGTTTCAATTATATCTCAAGGTTACTATTGCATTGTGTACACCAGTAAGCTGATATGGAAAGTATAAAGATGGAATTAGATTCTTTAGGCTGATTTAGTAGTAGATTTTTTAGCCGATTAGCACATAAGATAAAGTTATGAACACATAGGCCTACATATAAGATAAAAGTATACGCTAGAAAATTAATATATTACAATATTATATATTCTAAAATAGCTATCGAATAACTGGTGTACGTGATTTGGTAACATGAATTTTACATCGAATCAACCATTTAATATTAAAATTTCATAGTATATAATAAATCTAATACAATATATCTTTATTATACTGCTAACTATAATTAACAGAAATCAGCATATTATAAATAATTCTATTTTAAGACTATGTTTGTAAACGTCAACAATTTTTATTAATATTTCTTTATAAAATCTCTGGCTGCATATTGCTCTTGATTTATTAAGTAGCTTAATTCTGGATTATGATAAATTGACTCATGAAAGTAATTCATTAAACAAAAGAGTTGCATAGAGCAGCATGCAATAAACACATAATTTTCGTGAAAATAAAACTAAGAAATCTGATTAAATATTTATTTATAAATCTAGCATCTACAAAATTGCAATTTTTATAATTTCTTGATTCTATAGAACATACTTACAATCTACTGATAATTTAACGTATTCCGTGTAAGGCCTCAATCCGGGGACCGTCGACACGCAACGCAGGCTCTGCCCGTCGTCCTCCGCCCTCGCCCTGAACGCCTCCCCCCACCTCTCGGTCCTATACGTCATCGTTCTAAACCCCCTCACCCCCGTCAACACAGCGCTTTGAATAAACGCGAATTCTTCCGTTATATTGCGATCCCCCAGCTTGATTTCTAGACTAGGGGGCGGGTAGCCGCCCCAGCTGATGCAGCGCAGGGGGCTAGCCACGCCCTCGACGAGGGAAATGAAGGAGGGAGAGACGGTGAGAGATTCTCGTACGTGATCCTGCTGGATGGTTATGTTTGAGGACGATAAGAGTAGGACTGATTCGACTTGAGCTGCAATTTAAAAAAAAAATTGTTTTGAAATCGAGAGGAAAATTCTCTTTGTTTTCTAGTTTGATTTTATCGAAATATTTTGATATAGATTTTAGAAAGGACGTCGTAATTTTATGTTCGAAATGATACTAATACAGTTTTTTGATTTAATTCGCACCAATTGACAATGCGATTTATTTACGTGAATTGCATAAAGGTCTACATATGGAATAAAAACACAATGTAAGTGTGGTTGATCAACGCTAATAAGGAGTATATGGGCTGCAGCCTAACACACAACACAATGTCCTATCAGATGAAACACCTGTCCAAAACTATACGATATTATTCATTTCTTGAGATAACAACATTCTGGACACTATTGTTGTTATCGACTATATTTTTGTTGCAGTACTGAAAATAAAAAATCATGCAAATAATATCTATAGATATGCTTTAAAAATATACAGATTTTAAATTTTCAGCTGAATAAAACCTAAGGAATAACTTCAATAAGCGTGCTTTAATTTTAAGTGCAAATATAAATACTCATAGTAAATACGTATACAATACACTCAATCAAATCTCTCTATAATAAACTATAATCTATAAATTTGAGTCATTCATTTTTCTACCAAAAACAAATCAACATAACATTTTCCCAATATTTTTATCCCAACAATTCTCATCTTACACTCCATCATTCTAATCCCCCCCCCCTCGTTAAAATACCGCATTAACTCAGTCCGTGTTTTTTACCCCGAGATAAAGCCCGCATCACACGGACGGCCTTATCGCTAAGTGATAAAGTCGTATCGCGACAACGCAGATTCTGATTATTAGCGACACGATGACGACACGAAAGTTGTCAATCAATGAAGCAATCGGCTTTTCGAAGACAACTACCGATCTCTAGAAATCAATAAACTTCTTGTCGCACATTTGACACTGTAATTCGACGCCCTACACGTGATTTGAAACGCTTATTTCACGTTGTATATGCAAAATTTAAGGGTTTAATACGACGGTCTATACAAGATTTGAAACGGTTTTTTCACGTTCTATGCTAAATTTGGGATTCTATTTCGACGTCCTGTACAAGATTTGAAAGTGTAATTCAACATCCTATACAATATTTAACTGTATAAACAAAGCATCTAGTATATGAACTGATTGAAGGAATGCTGAAAGCGAAGATTGTTGTGTTTTTGTTGAATAATAATCTCGGTGGTTAACATCGGCAGATTATTGACTGGGGCTGGGTGGGGGGGGGGGAGATTTGTAGAACAATGGGGGGAGGGGGGGGGGGGTTCATAGGAAAATAATATCCATGAAAAAGAAAAAATCACAAAATCACTTATGAATAATTATACTAGAAGAACAATAATATATCCAACATATTATAATATAACCAATAAATATAATTTAAGTTTAACGTTATGTATTACTTATAATTATAGGAACGATGTCTCAGACGCAGATGTCAATTTAAGAGTTAATTAAAGGGTGCAGCAAGTTAGTCGTTTCTGGGACACGGTAGTGACTAACCGTTGCTCAAACTACTACGCTAACTTTTCTTTAGTGATTTACTAACACGCATTGATGTTGATTATTAATTAACTACATAGGCCTATATTATAGGCTTATATATTGTAGGCCTATATAATTATAGACCAAAAGTAACTTACCTTTAATGAATAAGTAATGAGTCACGTGACCCAGTAGGACTGACTGGGGGCCTCGCACCTCGCAACTATAGTTTCCACTGTCCTCCTGTGATATATCTATCAAACAAAAATATCATAAATACTTAAAATATACAAAATAGAGTTATATATGCAATATGATTTAGTTGATATATTATATAGATGGTACCACGACAGAACGACACAAAACACATTAATTGAATTCGACAAAATTTTCCGTCAATTCATTTAACAACCCTAACACAAACTAATCCTAAACTTAACCCTAACCATAGCACTAGCCTTACTTCAATCCTAACCCTAACCCAAATCCTAATCCCAATTCTAACCCTAAGAATTAATAGTCGAGACAAATTTGTCGGAATGTGTCGATTATCGAAATATGATCTCATAAGCCCTAAATAGTTTTTTTACGCAGCATTCAGTGAATATTTGTATTATCTAAAAGTACTTCTATTTTAATAATTTTCAACCATAGTTTATGAACTTAAATTATTGCCATAAACTTAACATTAGAATATTGTAACGATGGAGTCATCAATATATAATTATCAAGCGTGAATTATAATACTGCGTGCTGAATTATAATATATTCGCA
>JAQIXG010001217.1:0-23526 GCA_034700105.1 Oconnorella tubifera | reverse complement strand
TGGCAGTCAGATTCTATTTGTATACCCGCTGGGAGATACCATGTTGGTTTTATGGTTCAGATTGGTTCAAGTCTTTCAGATGTTAGCTTGCATAATGTTACAGTGATGGAGGCTGATTGTGAACCAGATATGATGGACATCATTGAAGGTATTATTGATTAGAAATTATATGTTGATAAAATCTTTTGAGTGACAATATAAAAATTATTCAGATATTTTATTCTCCTTCCCTATATTAAAGAGAAATAGAATAAATTTTACTCTCTTAAGGTTTTTTCTGTTTTCTACACACTTGTAAATTAATTCTTGGTATTATTGCTTTTTTTTTATTGTTAATTTTTAAATAATAGTATTGTGCTTATTTCAGCTGTTATGCATCAGCTTTGTTTTTATGATGCAACTGACTGCGGATACATGTTTGCCTCATTTCATATTCCAAATATTCCCTGGATATCTGATACCATAATAGGTATGCGCAATTTAATTTAATTCAATTTTTAAATTATATTATCTTAAATATAAAAGAGAAATTTATAGGTTTATTGTTTACTCTGCATGAACCTCACAAATTGAACTATCTAGTGATATAACATTTCTATGGAACTTTTGCCATGAATTCCTGATCAATACAATTTTTAAAGTTTATATTATAGTTTTCATCCCAAGATATTGACCTTTAAAATTTTCTTATTTACCTTGAATTTAAAGCAATTTATACAATATAATTTTTCGTTATTTTGTCTATAGTCATTATATTATAACAAAGGCCAATGAATAATAAAATTTAAAAATAGGTTTTTTTCTTTATTAGTAGCTTCACGTGATGATGAAAACTCTCTGCCTGGACAAGAATTTGAAACTGTAAAAGAAGGTTTTTACTATTTATAATCAGTAATACAAAAATAAAAAGTTTTGTTTAGACTCTTTTACTCTTAAATAATGCATTCTTTAAATGCGATATTACATATATCATGTACCAAAATTAATTAGTTAATATCAAATAGAACAATTAAACAAATGAATTTGAAATTAATCTTTAATATATGTTAATATCTTAATATTAAAGATGCAGTTTCTGCAAGATTATGTCGCAACTTTACAAATTAAATTTATTTTTATAAAGAAATTAAATTTATTTGTACAAAGATTGTACTCTTCAATACTGATTTAGTAAATTATTTATTTGTTATGTGAAGAAAGTAACACTTTCTTATAGTGTATAATATTATACACTGTGTGTACATAACAAAAATGTTTATACAGTAGTTAAGTTCAAGACCAAATAACAATTTGCATAAATATTTTGTAAGTAGATAGTACTAATTTAAGGGTAAATCTAGTTAAATTCAACTAAGATATTACATAAACAAGCTGACAATTTACATATCTGAAATTAGAGAGTGTTTTGATTACTATAGATTTTATTGAAACAACTGATACAATAATCAAGTAATAAAACGAAGGGTTTAAATTGATTCAATACCCAAGTAATTTAATATATATAAGCTAAAACAGCATAATGTAATATAGGATTTGCTAGATATTACACACTATGATATATTGAAATATTTAGGAAAAATACCCCTATTTTGCGTCGCGAATAGTGATATTTTTATTATCTTGTATACATTACATCGTCGATATTAGTTACTTATATATTTCATTGTGTTGATGTAATTTGCATTTGTGACTGCCATTTTTCCAGAAGACAAAAATAGTTCCTTATTAAAATATTTTTACAATCACAGACACATCTTCTTGCAATATAACTCTAACCGAATACAACAAACAAATTTTCTCCATGAATTATCCACAAACGTATCCACCTAACGTAGACTGCTGGTATCATATAAAGTCACCAGCCACATTTGTTTATATTGTGTTGGAATTTCGACAGTTTGACTTAGAAAAACCTGATCGGGATCATGAATGCAGTTATGATTGGATACAGGTATGTCTTAGGTACATATTGTGATTTAATTTGTAATTTTAAATTGTAATTAATATTCAAGAGATTTTTCAAGCTGAAGCATTTCTCGCCAAGTTATTTAATTAAAACCTATAATTACTATTACAAAATTATTGCCAAAAATATTCTCAACTTAATTTACTACAGTTGTTATGTTTTTAAGTACGATGACTTACCATTGCTTAATTAATTTAAAATATCTTAATTGTTTTGTTTTAATTTCAGGTAAACTGCACAATCTATAAAAATTTCACATTCTCCTATATTTTATCAGAGAAATTTTGTGGGGGTGTGCTTCCCCCGCCCCTGTCAAATAACTGTACAGAAGTGGTCATTAAATTTATGTCAGATTCTTCTGTAACTGGAACTGGTTTTTTACTGGAATATATAATGCTTTTAAAAGAATCAGGTTTTTGTTACTAAATTACTTGTAATATCATTTTATAACTATATTGTTATTGAAATATTCTGAAATGTTATTGTATTATATGTCATAGTTATCTTTCATGAATGTTTTTCCAAAACGAATTTCTCTCATAAGCGAAAAAAATACAAATCTAATATAATTGATCAAGTTCTCTAATCTTTAAAATTCATTTGATTTTTTACAGACAGACATTCATTAAGTAGCACGCTGAAGTTTGAAGTCAACCCAATGTGGACAGAAACTGAATTTCCTTACGATCACAAAGTGATTCTAGTATCGACCATTTATCCAGCTCTCACTGAAAACAGTTGTCTTTCTATAAACTTTACATCTCTGTCAAGAAGCACACTTTCACTGAGATTTGAACAAAATGGTTTTTTTTACTCAAAAGTTATATACAGGAATTTTAAGTCACTTGGACCTCGTCTACAATATCTAGAGATTAATCTCGATCCTTCTATGACGTTGAATGAAGAATTTGTAGTAGTTATGGAGTTTGTGACGAATAAGAAAGAGGTGTTAGGTTACGTGACAGTGATTGCAGTTACAAGTCATGTGTGTGGTAAAGGAATAGATAGTAAGTATAAACTTATGTGCAATTTTACAGAAAGTATCTATTCCATGCTATATTGAACAGTATAAATGATTCTTTGATGTCGATAGAGTGTGCTCTTTGTTGTTAAAGCGAAATTTCGTTAACTATAGTTAATTCTAAATGACTACTGGTTAGCCATGGTTAATAACATATTGAACAAATGTACAGTATGTGGATATTTGTTTTAACAATAATTAAGAAAATATCATGTCAATTTAGTTAATGTAAACTAGTACCAATAATAATTAGTCTATAAATGTCTATTTGAATTCATGATTTTTAATATTTATAGCATAAATAATATTTTATTTTTAAGATTCGCATAGGCCAAATGAAACCTTTCAGTGTAACTTTAGTCATATGCAAGACTGCAATTATAGAGATAACTCTATGGGAGCTGCTCATTGGATGAGAGTTTCTATTCCTAAATATTGTGAGTCAATTACTAACTAGTGATATAAAACTTTTGCAATGATATACAATTAAAAAATAGATCTTTTTACGTTTCATTTGATAATTAGCTAGCTACTTTTCGTCATGATATTTTTCATGTTATTTCTGAGTTGTAACTCAGAAATAATTTAGTTCTTATTTAGTTCAGATTTAGTTCTTATTTGTTTACATATTATTTTCAAGCTGGTAAATTAATAAGCGAATTGGTTATTGGTGATCGTACACCAACCGTTCTTCTCTCACCAGTCGTCACTACACAAACACCCGGCAACGTCATCTTTGTTTACAGCGTGACGTCACAAGACGTAGAGCTTTCATTCGCTGTGATGTCATTAAGTGAACCAGTACATGTTGTGCTGCCAAATGAAAGTGATTATAATATTGATTATGGAGCAGAAAATGCGTATTTTTCATCGCGGAACTACATTGAAATGCCCGTCCCAGCTGGTACACATTACTTAGAAATTAGAGCAAATATAAGATTATTATCGGACAATAATGCATCGGTTTCTATCTTTGAAATAGAATACAGTGAGGGGGAACTAGGTTAGTAACACATGAAATTCCTACTCATATTAAAACTAAATATTTTTTGAGAATAATCATTATTGGACGTGCATAGCTATATTGTAAAATGTATTCTTATATTACCTTGCTACCGGTTAGCATATGTGGCTTGATATTTATGTTTATTTATTTTACACGCAGTATTTCTGTAGCATCTGAAATTGAATCAATGGTTGCGTTTTGTTATTATTATTCTATTTCTATTAATATTATTTTCTTTTTAGTTTTAACTTTATATTAACATTTCATTTAAATTCTAATATTGATCTAACTATCTTATAGTACAGGTCGATACAATTGCTTACTGAATGTTTCAGATGCTAGCGACATGGAAATAGAACCTCGAGGAGCTAGTTGTTATTTTCATGATGATGAATCTTGCGGCTACATTATCGGAGCAAAATGGAGACAAAATTCTAGAACAGAAAGTAGTCAAACAGGTATAAGATAACTTGGACAAGATATGAATATTGTTTTGTGATATTCTAGGGCATACCGCCTTAATATACCATTGTATGTGTGATTAAATAGCATGCTATTTCATGTAATTATCATGAAATGGCATGAAATGGCAAGCTCATTTCAACTGTTTAATTTTACAACAAAAATTAAGAAACTGACATAACATATTTACTAGATTTATCAAAAGTAGATCATGATTACCGATATAGCCTGATTAATCATGATTTCGATTTTTTCATATTCGTTGCTAAATAAAGCATATTTAAAATCATATCTATTTTGAAATAACTTTCAATCACTTGGCTACACTATTTAAAATAGTTTCAATCGATGAAATTATTCCATCAATCACACTTTACTTTTCTATTTTAGGTTTCCTTTCCTATATAGCCAATAAGAAAGCGAGCAGATCTGAGAGTTTGCTTATTAGTCCAGTTATAAATCTAACCTCCAATCAACTCTTTAAAATCAAATTTAAAATAATGAATAGCGATGCAGTAGTGGAATTCTATAAAGCTTCAATTCTTGGTCAAATTTCTTCAACAAAATTACCAGCAGATTATTCTAATGTTAGCGCTCATGAGATGGGAGTTTGTTTACCATTGGGAACGTATAGGTTTGCTGTAGACGTTGTGCGTGCTACACAACTGATCATTGACTATTTTGTTTTGCTTGATGAAAATTGTTCAAACGATAATGGTATGTAATAACCGAACATAAATATTTATTTTTTTCTGTTTTTTTTGTTGATTTACATTTTAGTAGTCAATGAATTATTGATTTCAACTGTATTAAATAGTTTTATGATATTGTTTGATTTTAAGTTTAATCTTAGGATATTATAGGTATAGAAAATTATTTCTTCATCTTGATTTGTGGTTACATAACTTAAATAATAGGAAAATGTAAAGCCTTTGAAAGCGGCATTAGCTACTGTTTTTTTATTTATAATGAATCTTTTTTGCAATAGAAAATGGTTCAGATGTACTAGATGCTATCCTTGGGATACAATCTTTGAGTTGGGTTCCTGGAATTCAGTGGGTCCCACAACTTAAAAGCAGAGAAACTATTATAAGTTATAAAAAAGGTCTAAAATTAGTTATAAGTTTTACATTTGTTTAAATTTGGTTTAAAAATATTGATTTCTTAATTAATTTTAACATTATGGTTTTTAATAATTTTCTATCGCCTTTAACTTTAATTTAATGTATTCAATTAAGATGTATTCTTATAATTATTGAAAACTTAGTATAATTTTACTAATAATTATTGTAATAATGAAAATTAGACAAAGAGTCTGAAGTAATGTTTTTTATTTTTATGGTTTAGCCTTGTTATTTTCAGAATGCTTGAATTTCTCATTGATAATAATTATTGTTTCCTGAAGATTGATCATTTTGGTCGATTTGTTTGAAATTTTATTGTTAATCGTCGTATTAAAAGTCATTCGTTGGATAAAAAGTGTCAGTTTTGTACGATTCTTGATGTTACATTTTTATAATAAGTATTTCTTTGAATATTGTTAATATTTACAGAATTAGTGTTGGTTGAATATGATCTTTTCGGGACAATAATATTCAATAAGACTTGGAGTGAAAACTACTTTCAAGTTATAGCATACATAATTGGAGCCGGGGAGTCAAAAATTATTCTCAACATTGAGTTGAAAATGTCTGACAAAAACGTATCTATACCTTGTTCAAACCTCATTATTAAGGTGTGCAATTTAATTTTAAAATAAAATTGATATCATTATTAATTTATCATTAATTTATTATTATCCAATCTAAACTTCAGTTAATATCAATACACAATCAATATTATTATATATAATTATATAGTATCTGCTTTTGTGCACTTTTAACATAGGTGGTACTAAGACCTTGACTTTGTATTCCTTGTCAATACTTCCAATACTTCTAATTATATATACTGCATTATGAAAGTACATGTAGAAAAAATCAATAGCATTGTAATTATAGAATAGCTTAATTGCATTTTCTCTTGTCAGTGACATTCTATTGCAGTAAGAGAGATGTGATCCTTTGTAAACCTTTTTTTAAATTATCTTTCTTTTATTTTTTTATTTACTATTTATTAATTAATTTTGATAATGTTTTCAGAGATTTATCAATGGAACATATGTGATGAGCATCATAGATATCGGAAATAAGCCGATTAATTTACAACAAGATTGCTTCACTGAAAATGGCATTTGTCAAATTATAATTTCGCTTAATTGTCTTTTATGGGAAAGTATCGTTTCTGTATCATATGTGATACAACCTAGAGACAAGCAGGGTGAGCTGTGTATTGAACATTATTGATATTCGATGTCCAATAATAGATCACTTTTTATTGATATATTATTCTTAATTTCTTATCTATCTAATCTTTTTTAAACATAAGAAATATATTTACTCTGAATTAAATCTTTGAGTCAGAAATTTTAATAAAGTAAACAAATGTAGACTTATATATTATACTTTTCATGAAAGTTTGTACAAAAGTGTTATTTTATATTATAGGTTATTATTTAGCCCTTATTGCAAACAATGAAACTGACATTACCACTGCTGTAATAGCTGAATGGATGTCTGAAGTAATATTAGTTCCATCTAGTGAATCGATGAAAACTATACTCATCATTAAACTCAACGCACAGTTACTAGGTGGACTGGACATCATTATGCTATACTCAAATTCAACTGATGAGTTAAAAATTCAAAGAAAAATATTATTTAAAGTTCTTGGATTTGAAAGAATTAGAGGAGTTTTTAGTTTTAATCTTCCGAAACAAGATTTTCCTTTCGTTTACCAAATTGTGGCGCATATGAAATACAAATATAATGAGATTTCTATATCAAGTGCTACTCTTAATGTCACATTAGTGACAGATTCTAATGATTTGGATAATATTACTAGTGATGGTTAGTGATTCATATAATTTATTTAAATTTAAGTTTCAATGAAAATAAAGAAAAATTTACTATGGGGTATATTTTTATGTAATCTTTAAGCTTATATTTTCCTATTATTCTTACTAATTAATTAGCTGTGTGCACTTTTAAAAAACCTGCACTTTCTGGTTAATAGGTAATAACTTCTGCTTGAAATAAAGCATGAAATAAAGAAAATGATTAGACATATATAAGTTCAAATTGAATATATCAAGTTTTCTTCTGCACGTTTTGTTTATACTTCAGATTTTTAAAAGGCAATTTTTGGAAATTTGTATATTAATTACTATTGAAAGGTGACCAATTTCAATTTAATGGATCGTGCACATTTGATAACTTCGATACATGTGGGTACATGGATGAATCTACAGGATCAGCACGATGGGTCACTGTTCAAGATTTTTCTGTGACGGGTAACTAAATTAGAATACTATAAATTACGATAATTTGACGATGCCTTTTATATGGCTATTAAATTACTTTTTGGATAATTAATTACTTAAAAGTTACTTACTTACCATTGTATGTGCACATGTGAATGAAACTTAAAACCTCCAACTTGGGTTTAGACTTTTTTCATTGAAGTCATTACAAAGAAATGAAAGATTTTTATACTTTGACAAGGTATAAATTGAGACAATTATTTTTACCAGTAATTTAAAAAATATTTAAGCAAGTGGTTATAAATGACTTAATTAATAACTATAGAAAATCAATGCTGTTTAAGTGCAAAATCATCTTTATTGTCTTTATATTTAAATCTAATTCTTATTGCTTTTCGTAATTCTAAAATAATGATTCAATTACTAAGTGTATTTTATTTAATATTTAGAATCTTCCTCACACTGCATCACATTCGATTCTGCATCGAAATACACGGGTAAAGTAAACACCACAATCTCAGGCAGAGTTTGTCAAAACTGGTCCCAACAATCTCCACATCATCATTTATACGATCAAAGTAAATATTTCTCTGACGGATTTTCTGGTCTGACGAGTAATTTTTGCAGATGTCCGTCAAACAGTCAGGAAGAGCATCCCTGGTGTTACACCATGGATCCTAATCAGACGAGAGAATTCTGCAGCATACCAATGTGTTACGGTTTGTTGTATTATGTGATTTGAAAACTGTGCTATTTTGCATATATTTTAATATATGTAGTGGGTTTTATTTTGACATAGCAAATATAGAAAGGAATGTTAAATAATTATATGATATACAAAATTTGTTATAAAAACTACAGAATTATAAGAGATTATATATACGCTCTATCGTCTGCTATAAATTCGCTCCTTTTGTCGTAGTCATGAATATAATTTTCAGTCAAGTAAGAGTAGTGTTTGCAGAGAAAGCTTAAATAAATATAATTTAATAATAAAATAATTTTATTTTGAAAAATTTAGTTTAGCCCCTCACTAGAAAAAACTGTGTTTCACTCATTTTATTTTATAACTCGATGCTGACAAGCTATCGTTTACAACTTGTTTCTTCTTATACGAGTCTTCAAATGTTTTAATGAAGTCATCATGTTAAGCAATATAGAATATTAATGTTTTTGCGGCTGTAGGAACTACTATAAGAAATAAACCATTGGGATAGTTACAATCTACTGCTGCTGAAGCGTAATTTGATGATTATTTTAATATTACAATATCTGCACATCCTCTAATTTATATGTATACTTTAATATTATTTTAGATCTATTAAATGTTTAGATGATTTTTTGCATACATGTTAGTATACAGTTATGTTGTTACTTTATTTATATTTAAACTTAAAAGGTTTATTTATTTATATAAATGCAAAATTGTCATTTTTCAGATTATCATATGAAAGCGACTTTTGACATAGAGAGTGACTCAGCTATTTTAATATCTGATCCTTTTATCATATCTTCCAAAAGTTGTCTGACATTTAACTACAATATTTCATCAAATAAAATCAGACTTAATATTTCCATACTGGACGCTGATAATGGCTCCCTTGTGATGTCTAAGTTATTATATTTTAAGAATCAAACTGAGTATCCGTCTTGGAGTTTTGCCAGATTTGAGATTGAATTACTGAGTGCAAGGTATCTAAGAATTAGATTTGAAGCAGTTAAGTTTGGCTACACAAAACCATTGAATCAATATGTGATGATTGATGATATTAATCTCACAGATGGAAATTGTTCCTATGACGGTATGGCCGATAGAGTAGCTAGTATTTTGATTTTATTATGTTTTTTAATTTCTCTAATTTCATTCTCTCCTCTAATATAATCTAATATAATCTAATTTAATCTCTCCTCTAATATAATATTTTATAAAAATGTAAATGTAACATTTTTATAAAATATTATATTAGAGGAGAGATATTATTATATTTTTAATTTTTATTATCTTGTTAATTGTCTTTTTTCAAATATAATTTGAATAACTTCCGCATATGATTAGCATTCAGGTTATCATTTGTCATTATCGTCATTGCGTACAATTTGGGTGATTATTTTTTACTGTTAATTAAATATACATTTAGTAACCGATACTTTTCGCATACTGTAACTTTTAATAAGTTGAATTTTTTAGATATAAAGAGAGATGTTGCAAAGGACTGGATTGCTTACACTGGCCGAAGGTTCGGGAGATTAATGTACATGCCTAAAGTTTTTCAACATCTAAGAGGTCTTATGATTTTTAAGTTTGCAACTCAGATATATATTATTGAAATGACTGTTGTGTTAAAATTAAAATATAACCATTACATTCTTCAAGACAGTGCCACATATAAAAGCAGAAATGATATTAGATTATGACTTAATTATTCCATTCAATGAGGTATTATTCTTTCAAATCTATATTCAACATCAATAGACGCAGTGAATCCTTATGTACCGTTATAAAGTCTGCGCACTGAAATTGATGATAAGATTAACCACAGTAATAATTAAAAATATTAATTATAATAGTATTTTACATTAATTAAAAATAACTAATAAATCATTGTTTGATAATTTGCAAAATTTTGATTTAATCTATTTTAAATTACTCTATATTGAAGAATCTGGACTTTTTATGGATAATCTAACAATAGCTCTAGGACAACCTATACAAGATTTCATTCATAGGCAAGTATCTGTACATTTTAAACTTAATTTATTTTCTCATTCGAATGGAAATTGCTATCCCAATTTTAATTAGATATTTTGTATCATTTAGACGCTAAAATCGACTGTATTAACAAGTAGACCTCAAAAAGAAATTACCACAACAGGTTGCTAAATGTTATGTGAAACAAATATCAATATCTGGCTAACTATTAATTTTTAATAAAATTTCTGATTAATATTTGGGTTTATATTTACAGCTGTCAATTCAAAGGTCAGCCTTGCACTGATGATCTCTTTACGACAGAGTTTACAGAAATGGGTCAATGCTTTACTTTTAACAGACAAATGGCTGAACGACAAATCGGTACAAAATCAGGTCGTGTTTAGTGGCTACTTCTCGTTTTGTAGTTTTTGCAAAGTCGTGTTTTAGAAACACGAGGAAGGAGATATATCCAGAGCAGCGGTGTTGTTTTATGCTTAATAATAATATCATTAACTATACTATATTTATATATTCCAATTTATATATTCTAATATAAATTTATTGTATTAAGAAACATAATATTATTGAGCAGTTATTTTATGAAATAATTTCTGTGGAAGCTGTAATTGGTGTTTGTATTTTTTTTATTTGATTTTAAAGGTTCAGCTTCTGGACTTCACTTGACACTTTTTCTCGCTCAATTTGAAAGTTTTCCCGGATTAGAAGACAAAAATGGTGCAAAGGTAATTTTAGTAATTTGTCAATATACAAAATTGACAAAAGTACAAAAAACACAAAATACGCACTTTGTGTTTGTATTTGCAAAGAATATTAAAAAGAACATTAAAAATAAATGTTTATATTGATTATTATACCGTTTGCTAGTCAAAAAACAATATATTTATTTACAAAACACTAGATCGAAAAAATTAAAACTCTAATATTCCTGTAGCACACCTCAATGACATAAGCGATCGAAATAAGCGCCTTATTGTAAGTACAGCAAGTTTTATAAAGTACTAAAATTAGGGGATTCGAAACTAATTTCATCACGTCAGACGTTTTAATTATCGATTGTGTTAACTTGGATTCGCTTTTGAAATAGTCATTAGATATCTGCCATTTAAATTTGGCACTTATCGATACTATTTATTTTTATATATTTTAAAGATATAAAATAAATTAATCTATATTTAACAGTAAGTATACAATATCGTTTTCTTTTTTTACTTAGGTTGCCTTGTATAGCCAAGTTGGCATTAATCGGTTACCAAAAAGTGGTTATTCTATAACACCAGGATGGATAACTATGATGGACCTTTCATATTCCACTGTAAGTATTTGCAGGAATTTCATGGAATAACTTAGTTTTGAATCATGTTTTTGTTATACTGTACAAAACTTACTGCACCTTCAACAAGGCGCTTATTTTGATTGTTGATATCATTAAAGTATGTTACAGAAATTTTACAATTTTGTCACAAACAAAGTAAGGTAATTACAATATTTACAATGTAGAAAAAACATGTGTGACATTGTATTGTAATCCATCTAAATCTGTAATCCTCTCTAACGATACCTAGTAAGTCTAATCAAATTGTTTGTGCCTTTAACTTAGTATTGATGAATATATTTATCAATTAAAACGTTTAAAAAGGTGTTGTTGTTTACTAGTTATTAAAATTTTCTGCTAATATAGACAAGAACTTTATCAAAGCCGTACACTGATTGCGTTGAGTCAAGCCATAAACTGAGATATTTTAAAAATACAACGTACACACCAGGAAAATGCCAAGTTGAAAATTTACTCAATTCTGTTAAAAGTTGTGATTGTAAAGAAATCTATATGCCAGGTAAGCAGTTTTTATCATAGTTTAAAATAAACTACATATTATATTTTATCTGCATATTGATAGCATGATTTGCAAATAGGAATTAATTTTTGTTCTAGCTTTAAGTAATGATTACTGCTATTAAAATACTTATGCACTAAACAATATTTTATAAAATTGACAACATAAAGTTGTCGATTTTAGTAAATTAATATGGATTCGGAATTTTTCTGAAATATATTGAAAAAAGTCTGAAGTAATTATTATTTTTGTTTTATGTTTAAAGGTACTACTCCAGTATGTGATCTTGAAAAGCAACTGACTTGCATTAAAATGACAAAACTCAAATTTAACGGTTTATTTTATCTTTTTACTTAATGTTGTTTGAATGTCAATAATATTTTATTGATTTACATTGAAAGAAATAATATTAAATATATATTAGTTTATGTCATTTTTTATACTTTTAGCTTTTATGGAATTTTTGTACTTTTCAACTTTTATTTCACTTTTTGCTTTACGCGTAAATTTGATAATTTTTGATTTAATTAAATCATCGCTTTCTTTAAACTTTTATATTATATGAATTTGAACTCTTATTCTGTATTCTTTTATAACACTTATTATTTGACATCAACAATGTTTTGTAGTCTCTGATGAAATCGTGACAAAATTTTCGGACTGTCCCACAACTTGCTTCATAGAAAATTTTCGCCCTTTCATATCCGCCATACAACTATCGAATCAAGACATTGAAAGTTTAAAATCCAATATTTCAATAAAAGATCGAATTCAGCACGCGCTGAATATTAAAGACCGGGTTGATGAGATATCAATGGAAGAAACATTTAGAGACTTTAACGGGATTAAAGATTTTCTTCGTGAACTTTCATTAAAACTAAATGTCCGAGTTTTGAATCCAAATACTTCAATTATGCAGCGTATTTGTAAAGCTCTCAATAATCTCATGAGTCAAACGCGATCCGATATCCGATTATTCGAAAGCGTAATATTAAAACCACTACAGGAAAGTTATAACAAGCATCTTTCATTTTTAGTCCAAACTATAAGTTTTGAACTTGCCGGCTTGCAGTCAGAATTGAAAAGATTAGTTTTGTATTTAAATTTGAAGGACAATTGGGAATACGATGCATTAACGACTAACGTTACCAGGAATTACATCAGGGAATTTGAGAAGCGCTTTCATTATGAATACGCAGTTCATAGTTCTCTCATTTCTGCTAATCTTTCAACTCTCAGTTTATCCGGAGAAGAAATCCAACGAAGCAAAGTATGGCCCCTCTTTCATAATACATTATATCCACTTATGTTCAAACTTGAATCTCTCATAAATTTGAATCTTTACCCGAGTAATGAGAGCGATTTATTGAAATCTGATCCAGAGGAAATTCGGCACTCTATTATAGAGATTATACCACTGATGAATGCAGATTGTTTTACTGGATACGAAGATTTTTTAAGCAACGTGACAAGATGGCATCAGGCTATTTACCTAATGGACGTTACCCCTGTCAGTTTTCTAATGGCTGACAAAATTATGGCATTGAACGTAACTCGTACATTTTTCCAGAATAAACTTGATCTTTTCGCCAACAATAATCTTTCAAAGTTTGATCTGATTGATGAAATAAGTGACTCGCTATCAATATTGCAAAGTATTTCATATTCTATTATGATTGAGGTTGTTGAGCCAATAGTTAGAGAGGTATCCGATAGTATAGAGGGGTATGCGCGACATTTTGCAGTCATTTATACTGAATTAATTTGGCAGATTCAGCGATTGGATTTCTATCTAGCGAAAGAGACCAAGCTAAATTTAGAAAAGTTTACTAGAAATCTGACTTTGTGGCGAAAGCCCTTGCCTTTTCACAACGGCCAGGTAATTTATTTTAACGTTAATAAGTAAATAATAATGTCATCATATTATATTATTTTAAATTCTTCTGGTTTTCTTTGCCTTTCTTGATTGTGAATTAGTAGAATTTGAAAAAATTAAGAATCAACACATAATAAGAAAATATTTCACTCAACTACTCAAGAGATCAGCGTTTAGTCATCACTTGGACATTGTAATCATAAGGATGTATTAATTAACCCTAACGTTAACCATAACCCTGACCCTTTAATGGCAAATCGGTGAATATGATTCTAAATACATTCACCTGACAAAATGGCTTTGTCATTTAATAACCCTAAGCCCACTGACTCTAAACTTAACCCTAACCTTAGCATTTACCATAACTCCAATCCTTACCCTAGCCCCTAACCTTAATCAAAAAAATTAACATTAAAAAGAAAATATGCCATTATGTGGAATTGTATTCAGATTATTGACTTGAGACAAGAACGTTATTATTAAGCCACATCTAATTATGATATTCGGGTATTAAAGATCTACAGGGTAAATATGATATTATTTTAGGCAAGTGGTTACCGATTGGAACCCAGTCAAGTTGATCAAGTCTGGCCGAAGACTTTTGACTTGAATTTCTTCTCTAAGAAAAAAGCCATCTCATTGATTACTGCAATAATTGATGATTATAAAGATACTCTGCTAAAAGATTTGATGGAATTCAGATCAGATATTAAAGATTATATGTCGTTTTCTGAAAAACTGTTCACTAAAATAAAAACAAAGTTTAAAAAGTTTTCAGATTCGGCTGCGATAGATGATCAGTTTATTAAGTAAGTGCACTAATATTTTTACATTTCGTACTAAAATAATTAATATAACATTATTACTGATAAAAGATAAATTGAGCTTCAGTGATTTCATAATAATACAGTACCTTTTATGTTAGCGTACAGTCATTTTGATGTGAAGTTTAACAATTTATGTTAAAAGAATCATTACACACATACTCAATATTTTCATTTTTTCCATTTAAAAACTGGAACATTAAAAGCATTTTTATTAGTTAAAATATAAAATGGCTAAAAACAATTATGAGTTTATATGTCAACTCGATAGACCTTCTCCTAAATACGTGCACTTGTGCATCAATTAACAGCCACATTATATTCCATTTAAATGCGTTTTGCTAAATGTGTTATCTGATTCTGCATATTTCATATTTTATAATTAACTGTTGTTAAATTAGCACATTTAGTTAGGTATATAAAATACAGTTTTGTATGTAAATTTTGTATGTAAAATCACTTTTAATTATTCATCATTTTATTCTGAAGGGAAAATTTTCTGAAATTAGAGGTATACTTTGGTGAACTACAACACGTGCATATTCAGCAGTCAGTAGCTTATGATGTCTACGCTTTCATCAGTAAGTATTCATTGAGTACTTAAATTTATATCAAGTATTTTCTGACGATTTGTTGTTTAATATTATTATAAGCTTAGATCAAAATATAATGTTCGTTAGAGACGTATAGCAATTGAGTGAGTATAAATTTATCGATGAGTGGACACTACGGGATCTTAACACAGTAGAGTAAATAATTTATCTTTTCTCGAAAGGAAACTCTTCTGGTTGATATCATACAGTATATTTATTGTTGATTATATTTGAGTTAACAATAATAGAGTGAACAGTAATTAATGGCGTAGGGAGGGTTTATGTCTCTGTTTTCAGCTTAAATTGGACCCTTTTTATACCCAAAAAAATTTGCTTAATATAAATTGCTAAATAACACAAATAAAGCAGACGCTCAGTGGCATATGCAGAATAATCAGATTACTATTGATATACCTATTAAGCATATCAATGGTATTTTTTCACAACGCCTATCATCTGTATTTCGTAAAATTCATTCATAAATATTATAATCATATCTGAAAATATAATATCTATAGTATCGTCTAGGGGTATCAAATTTAACCGATATGTTAAATTTAACATTATAGCAACAATACCATGGTCTCAAAACACAAATTGGTCTATGCTAAATATAATTTGATTATAATTAAACTATATTGATTGTATTTTCCAGGTGATGTAGGGGGCTATCTCGGTCTTTGCATTGGCTCGAGTCTTATAACTCTCTTTGAATTTATAGATGTCATTGTTTTCAACACAAACTGCAGAATAAGATAAATATATGTTAAAATGGCATTTTCCCATTCTCTCTCTCTTCATCATGTCATCTTTTCCTTTCTCGTTTAGTTGACAGTCACTTTTCCGTTTTCGTATTTTTCCATAAATGTAATTCTAAACAAATATATTGGGTGTTACATTAAAATAGTGTACATATATTTATTACAGAGTTTGTCTAAGTAAGTCTCTGTATGTTTAGTGACAAATCGAATATTTTTACAGTAAGCCTACATAGAAATATAAGAAATATGGTTATAATAGAGAGATGAGAGATTTTTCAGTAAAACTTAACATTCCTATTCCCATTATTTATAATTTAGGAAATAGCCTAATTTCCTAAAAATAGTCCAGTTTCTATATAATCACAACAGAAAAATGAGAGATTATTTCATTTAAATAATTAACATCCCTATTTCCATTATTTCTATTCCCATTTTCACTGAATTCTCTCGCCAGTCTTTAAATTCAGCATAAGCTTATAATATCAGATCTCGACTGTAATTATATATTCATGTATTGCGCTGTCGAGACATTATTTCATTTTTATTAACTTTAAGCTTTATTGCGAAAGCTTAAAGTTAATAAACTGAAATAATACGGAAAATTCTGTGAATTTCTGTGGAAAATTCTACCTCGTGATGTATTAATACATCATAAATTATTACAGAAATTATTGTATCATAGTGTACAACAAAGTTTAATAAAGTAATAATTATATTACTCTAATTTCCTTGTCTAGAATTTAATAAGTTATAAACTCTAGTTTTCAATTGACTTCTTAATTTAAAACGACATAAAATAGAGTCTATTTGGACTATAGTACAGGCCT
The DNA here is from genome assembly GCA_034700105.1 of Oconnorella tubifera. NCBI lineage: Eukaryota > Metazoa > Annelida > Clitellata > Enchytraeida > Enchytraeidae > Oconnorella > Oconnorella tubifera. The sequence continues at coordinate 6,284 of JAQIXG010001217.1, read as the reverse complement.
AATATATTCGATTTTTGGATGAGATAGTAATATCAACGAATGAAAATAAGATGATTAATTACAAAATTGCGTGCTAAATTATAATTATGACGGATTAATGAAAATATCTTCAACAAATTAATAAGAAACTTATTACGGTGTTATTATGAAGCTGAACATTGAGCTGAATGCTGTTACCAACTTGAGCACCATTAGATCACCTGTTAGATAATAAATTGAATTCTCTTTAATATATTAATTGTCAAACATCAAACTAATTACAATGAAAATAATTTTCTTAATTATAAGAGTCAATAACATTTCAATACGAAGTTTATTATACTGCACAAGTATATGACAACAATTAATCGCATAAATTATACAAGCAATATTCATTTTCTTTTTTAAACTGCAAATCGTCGGAGAAAGATCGATGTGTGACTATTATATATAACATGGCTTAGGCTTTAATTATTTGCGATAAATATTTATACGGTACAGTATATATACGAACCCGAACATGGAATAATCTCCCACACGTATTGGAAGATCTATCGATCCGGTAACGTTAGAATAGAATGCACGAACTTGCTATTTATTTATTCACAAAAAGTAGACTTATTTCGTATTATAATTTTAGTCAAAAGTTTTGGATTACAATATAATCACATTACTAAAGGGTGCAGCAGGTTATATTTTACGGTAATCGAACCTGTGCCTTAATTGTCAACATTCGTTCTCAACAACTAAACTAAATTTAAAGCTGCTCGTTACTTTGAGATGGTCACAATAGATTTGATATTGTTACGCAACATTATATATAACTACGCCACTTTTTGCCTTTCCTGCATAGTTAGTAGGCTACTATCATGTTGAATATAAATTTTCGCTACTTTCTAAATTAGATTTAATACATCTACTTAGAATTAATACTCAGTAACATCCCAATGCGATGTGCAATTTAACTTTTGTGAGATCCAGATCATTATCATCTTTTATTTTCTAGTGTTAATTTTCTGTCTAAATTCTATACGGAATTCTGACTATAGATTCTAAACGGTTCAAAACATGGAATCGAAAACTTTGGAAATGGAGTCAAAAAACGGTATGTAGCTATGCTGTACATTTTTTCTGACAATTATGCACTTTAAAATACGCATTAGAAAAAATCTCAAAAATCTAACTTTTTGAGGTTTGTCCATTTAATTACTTTGTTGATTAAGCCTTGGATTGCATAGCCTTTATTTTAGGAGGCTAGTTAACAATTTTAAATGACTAAAATGAAGAGTGTATACATTGCAAATTTTTCAGTATGTGAATTAAAACATATTAATATTTTTAAAAATCGAATTAATTTTAATACTTGCACGATAACTCTTTTTGCTATTTTTAAATAAGCCCAAGTATACCTAGCTTATCTAACTTCGTTAAAAACCCGTAGGCCTAAAAGTTTATTTATAATCATTTCGTGTCTCTTGACACAAATGACTGCTATAGAATCGGACAATATATACGGTACAATTCTGAACTTAATAGCTATTTTAGCTTTGACGTACATTATGATACAGCGAGAGCAATAATAATTATTACAGAGTGCTCTCTGTCTCTATAGTATACTATCAGCCTCTGTGGTCATTGAAGCTCTCTTCACATTGATAAAACAAAATGATGATCTTGATAATGTAATTGATACGATCAGTGGTGCATCGACACAAGGGGGATTTAACAAATGATTGAATTGGTATTCTCTATTTCATTACAAATGTGACAAATATTTCTTTAGTTGATAAGCCAAAAGGTATATTCCAGCATTCACCAGTTTTTTCTATAGAATCAAAATGTAACTCAAATGTAAATCAAACTTCTGTCAAATCTGTACATTATAAGCATTTTATTTTATTGTTTTCACTCCGTTTGCTAGACAACTCTCCCCTCTCCCATTTTATTGTTCGCGCAATTATGCGATTTTCAATACTATTTCGTTGATATGGCTTTTATATAATTCGACTTTAGCCGCAGATTCCTCTGTTTGTGAGTTCATACTCATATAATTGCTCATGAATTACAATTAGTGAAATGCGGCCTATTTTGAAATATGAAAAATTATTTCGTTTTTAAGCTTGCACTATTAATCGCATCGTCGTGGGAAATAAAGATAAATAATGACAATTTATTTATTATTGTTCAATTATACATTGTTTATGTGTACATTACATTGAAGCTTTTAATTATAATTTATGGTCATTTTGTCAATTATTATATTTCGTCATTGTACATTATTTATTGGTTTGATTATAATACACGAATTCTTTTATACAATTTCAAATATATTTTACGAATAAACCTAATAATTTTTGCGACAAAAAATCTTACAAAACCAGAACATGTAAATTACAATTTACAAGTTGTATTTGCAAATGTTCCAGTTTATGTTGTGAGAATTATTAACTAAAAACATATATACATTTTTTATTTAAACAAATTTTTATTCAATATATAATTAAATACCTTTATAATCTTTATTCAATATATAATTTAAACCTTAAAACAAATAAGCTTACCAGTATCTATTCGATATACTAAAACAATTACTATGGCTGACTATATTCCATCAAGATACATCATATAATTTTAAATATAATTTGCAAATCTAGAAAATAAGGAGATGACTAAACGACAATCGAGGTGGTTTGAAATATTTACAACTTTTTCCGATTCTACCACAATGCATGGATGTCGCTACATCACAGGAACTGGCTCAAAAAATAATCGTCTGCAAAGGTCAGTCGAAAACTGACAAATTGTAAGATTTTGTTGAAATACACGAAACATTTCTCAGAAAGAATATCAAAACTTTGATTTAATTAATTCAATTTTAATTAAATCAATTTTTCCAGTAGATTATAATATTGTTCCCCTATCCAGTAATAATTAAATTAGTGAAGTAGCAACATTGGTAATTTTCCTTTCAATAAGTTGCAACATTAGTGAAATATAGCATTATTGGAGAGTGTCGGCCGTTTATTCATAGGCTATCTGGGAGACTGGGTCAATTAACCGCATTGATACCACTGCGAATAAGTAATAGCCTACAATAATTATAACTGATTTAATTATAAAGTAATTATATTATAATGCATTTGTTAAACAATAATAATGTTTAAGGGTATTAATGGGCAACCCTTTGCAGATTGCTGTGGGCGCTGATATTTTTAGCGGCATGCATTTTTCTCGTGATCATAATGATGAGAAAAATGGAACTTTTACTCACTAACCCAAAAAGTGTCAACTTTGATTTTCTCAACAGCGATTCAATTCCTTATCCTGCAGTAACTATTTGTAATCAGAAGAAATACAGGTCATTTTTTGCTACTGCTACTACTACTACTACTACTACTACTATTACTAATAATAATAATAATAATGCAGGCCTATCACTTATCTATACATTCATTGGCATTATAATAAGTGATAAATAATTTTTGATATTTAGATTGCTGATATATACTTAATGCCCAATAAGTATTGTAGCCTTCAGATTAACAGATTACGATAGATCATTAGAATTTAAAAAAAGAGAGAAACCGTATTGGTTTTTAATTAAACAGTTTACCCTTGCGTTAATCAAGCACATTAGTCATTTCGTTGATAAATAATCGTACCTAGTAAATACACCGTTAAACGAGCAGTAAATGAGATAATATATAAATTAAATTCCTTTTGTTATTTTTTATTTAGCGTTATTATTTTGCTTATCGGATTATTATTAGGTATTATTACTTAGCCTATAGCTACTAGTAGCCTATATCTGTTATCATTAATTAGCATTGTATTGTTAATTTCGCGTAATGTTATCGTTTAGCTTGCCTGCTATTCAGTCTCATGATCTCTATGATCTCATGGTGATCGACCGCAATTTTCTTGCGAACTACAACGTTGAAGATGATGGAGACGGTTTGTTGTATTTATTGTTTAAGTTCTAACCTTATATATGTTGGATATTTATTATACTTGGTTTTTTTCATTTGCAAAAATCCTTATGTATTTTTGATTTGCCTTTAACAGATTTGACTTAGAATAGAAAATGTAAGATGGAACAATACAATTGTATTATGATCTCATTTGCAGAAAGTGCAATAAAATGCGATCAATTGTAAAATGCTTCTGCAGATATGAAAATATAAAATCTTTGACTTATTTGAAACAACCCGATTTTTCATTCTGATTTTCCTAATTGTTTAACATTGGCCAGATGACGACTATGTCATTTTCAATTAAAACACATGAGTTATTTTCACAAGCTATTATGGACTCTTAATATAAAGTATTTATTTCAGGTAATATGTATATCCTAATGCCCGAAGTTTGCAGAATTCCAGATATGTTTACAACTGGAGAGAGAGCAAAAGATCTGGTCACTTTAGTGGAAGTCTCGAGATCTGTCTGCTGTAGACTATGTTATAGTACATTTAGAACTTGTAATGGATTTCTTTATATTCGAAGTAATCGCTCCTGTATCCTGTCTCCTTACACCGGGGACTCCATGCCTGGAGACAGTCCGGAGTGTAACTCCACGTCAGGACTGGAGTTCTATAGACAGAATGTGCTAAATTACTGTAATTGTGTTCATAACATTATAATATTTAAAGTATATAATAATTCAAGTAAATGGATAAATGATAGATAAATTTATTCCATGTTATTAAAATAATGCAAAATAATGCAAATAAATAACAAGAATATTGAACAATACGTGATAAATTCAGAGATAATTGTGGGTATGAATGAACTCTGAATAGATTCCATTAAAAAACTTCATTCATAACTGCTCCATCAATCCCACTAAATTGTTTAGGCCTACACAAATTCTTGATATTAAATGACTTATTTACTAATATATTATGACAGAGTCTCTTATTTAGATAGTAAAAACAAACTATTTAGATGCGACATCGATATATTGCAATTATGATTCCTTTAACTCCTGGTGTCCTTTTGAAAATGTCCCTGATCAAATGGAAGACTGGAGTGAAGTCGAAGCTGTAGATGGAAAACCAAATGTTGATAACACCTTGAATCATGGTATAACCTCATAAAACATGATAATAAAATTTGATATAATATTCCCCTATCTGTATTATATATGTAATATTTAGGCCTAATTTATAATATGTTAATTAATTAGGCCTACATTAGATGAATTAATATAGTTTCTTGCTGTATTTTTATTGTTTATTTTTTAATTATCTTTTATTTTGACAGAATTGAGTAAACCGGTACATTTCCATATTAGAATCCGAGAATCAATAAAAATCAATCATTTCTATTCATTTAAATAATTAAGAAGTTTTTAACATTTTAGGTTGTAATCAAATATTATTAACTTAAATAAATAAGTAAATTATTAACTTACTTCCATTTTGTATTAAATTACAGCATACGGTCGTTACAACCATCTTATTTCAACTGATTTTCGCCCATCCTACACCTCTACGCTTAAATCATATTCATTCTACGACACAACCGCCCACTGTTTGGAGCTTTTTTATTGGCTGGAGTCAGAGCTGTCGCTAACCCAGCTCACTGTATTCGCTCTGACTTTGCAACGTGACGTTGTGGTGTTGACTTCGACGAATAATTCAAACCAAGATTGGAATAGATTGTTTGTTTTCTTACCAGATGGCGTGCATGAGATTCATATTAAGGTTCAAAGGGCTGGTATGGGCTATAGTAGCGCGTCACTTGATGACGTTATGTTAAAGAAATGTGCAGATTTTGGTACAGTTTTTAATTTTCTTATAATTATGAATTATTTGGTATAATTATTGATTTTCTTATAAAGAGCAAGCTATTAATAAATGAAAATGAACAAATTAAGAAATAAGCTTATATAAAAGTTTTACCTTAGTAAAACTATATTACAATTGTCTGGTTGTATTAGCTCTCGACATTGATTTACAGATGCATTTTAATGATAATTTAGAAGCTTTATTGCTTTCAATTATCGCATTTTTTTATTTTCTAGATGATATCAATAATGGATTCTTTTTTTAATGTTTTATAACAGAGCAAGAAAAGGAATGTTTGGTTGGAGCGATTGGTAGAGGGTACATGGGAACTAAGAACATTTCCTTATCAAACTTACCCTGCATCTCCTGGATAGTGGACCCTGACTTATATGATTTACTTCCTGATGAAAATGTTGAAGATGCTCAGAACTTCTGTCGCTATATACCAGTGAAAAACTTAACAAGTCCATCTTGTCTAGTTTATGTAGAAGGATCGAGTCTGCCTAAGCTTGATAG
>JAQIXG010001216.1:0-23527 GCA_034700105.1 Oconnorella tubifera | reverse complement strand
GATGAAGATGATGATGATGATGATGATGATGATGATGATGATGATGATGATGATGATGATGATGAGAGACAACGTCTTAAGGGGGTGTGGGGGGGGGGAGCCGGGTGACACCATATTTGAGGCTGACATATATTTGTCTACAAATATTAATGCCTTATATTGTAATTTAACAATCTTAATTAAAATTTAAATTACAACTTAAATCACTTTCTACTTAATTCAAAGTAATTAATAGTGAATATTCGACGTCAATTCATAATCAGAATGCAAATGACTAAAAAATTTGTTCAGAAAAACATATTGCACCTGGTATAACCAATCGTAGAGACATTGCATGATATGTAAACTACTGATTTCATGAGATATAGGTTATTATACATAATTTAGCATGTATAAAAAAGGTTTCTTAGCGCTAGATAATACGTTATTATATATTATCTAGCACTTATAAAAAAGGTATCTTTTATAATATACCAACCCTACAGAAAAAGCCCTGTTCTCACTGCAGATAATACATTTGACAATGTCTGTGTGTTCTCTCAGAAGATATTTTAACTGTAAATTCTTACATTGACCGGTTTCTTTGTCTAATACAGAATTTTTTGTAAAAACAAAAAACTTTATTACGCAATACACTGAATCAAATTCATTGTACATGAAAGTTTATATTTATTTTATCAGATAATTTCAAATATGAAAAATAATCATGCTGTAGGCACTACGTAATAACTCAATATATTTTTTACCTTAATGCAATTATTATGAAAACAAATCGAGTTTCAACTTGTAGTACAATATTAGTTTATAAAATATCACATGTTGTCTCAAACGTTGCAATTTCATTATTTTATCTCAAACCCGTGTATATAAAAATTCATTTTAAAATATATCTTGAAAGTTATATTAATTATTTAGAACTTATTACAAAAATTATGACTCAATGTACAAAATAGACATTCTTTCTGATACAAATGTCATTAAAAATCTAATAAAAATTCAGTCACATAATAATTATCATAATATTCAATATAAGAAGTTTTTAAACTATTGAAATGCAAAGTAGGTACCATAATTAAGAAATCATTTAACTGTTCACAAGTGTAGTACTCAACCTGTATCAAGATCGTAAATTCTCAAACAGCTATGCATGCCACAGATTAGCTGACTTCTTTTTGCATACAAAGATAAGCTATATATTGGCTCACCGAGCTAAATATTGAAGATAACATTTGAGAACAATGTTTTATAATTAAAAAATATAAAAATCATTGATTAAATACAGAACAATGTTTTATTATTAAAGAAAAAAGTCATTGATTAAACAGAGAAGAACAATGTTCTTCTCAATATTATAATCTTAGGAGGTGATACGGGTTTAGAGAGGGTTCAACTACCCCCTTTCTTTATTCTTTAATGGGAAATGATAGGACATTACCACTTTAAAACTGAATACTTACCATATCTTGACATTTATTCCTTCGCCATTTGTAATATGTCCTTATTAAAAAGTAATGCATGCAGATTTTTTTTAGAAATATGGCATACCAAAAAAGATTCTTAATTAAGAGAAAAAGATTCTTTGCAAAACGCAATAACCCCTATAATTTTTCAAGGGGGGAAATTGCCACCTCGTTGAATTAATATCTTGACTACCTTGATCGAATAGGTCTTGCCTTTATTATAATTCTATGAATAAATTAAGGTGTGATGATAGAAGCAATAAAATGAATTAGTTGAATTGTTTATGCTAATCTCAATAGTCCTCAAGCGATAATAATACTTTAATTGCAATCATGAGTTCTAGATTAAGAATACTGTCAAGTAAACAGGAATGTCTTAAACAGAATAAAAAATTTCCCCACCCATTAAAAATGTATTAAAATAAAATTAGCAATTAAAATAACACAGTCATAAGAAAATAACAAAGAGATTTATTCAAAAATCTCCCCCTAGCCACAAAGAGCATAGAATAAGATGCGAAGAGACAATAAAGCTGACTAAATAAATATTAAATATTAGGATTAATTAGTGGGTTTCATTTATTACAGAAATTGTATAGAAATTGACTGTAAAATTAAACAAATTATAATCAATTTGTAGAGAAAAGACTAAACTGTAACTTACAAATATTCTATAAACAATTTGACCCATTGGTCCCCAAGCAAGCATCATGCCATCGTTCCCAGACGACCAAAGGATTCTAGCATGAGGCCTGACAACAGTCATATTATTTAACTTGAAAACAGTGATTAAGAAAAATTAATATTGAATGGAAAGAAATGAAATTAGAATCCATTAAAATATACATATATTTACAACAAAATACTAAGGATAGAATTTATTTATACTGTGCACTATTAGTATATTATAATATTGCTAACTGACTTATTTCTTACGAAATCATACAAAACTATATTAAGGATGAATCAATGAAAAATGTGTTCATTTGCGGTGTTCTATAATAGTCTACTAATAAATTAATACATAACAATTGCTTATTTAAGCAAAAACTTCTACAAAAAGTACAATATACTTGCCAGTAGAGAAAATCAGTGATCCATCCTTTGTGAATCTTGCAGGCAGTTGAAAGTCTCTCAGTATCAGTGTCTATAATCTTTATCACACCATCTGAAACAATTGTTACAATTCTTAATTTTAGAATTAAGCATTCAATAGCTGGAAAATCCCTCTACCCCCTCGTGAGCCCAATTAAAAATTCAAATAGTTCATTTATAGGCTTACCTTCAAATCCTATGAAGATTTCCCGCCTAGTCACGTGGTAGCCAATGGCGGTCAACGACCTCGTGTGTGAGTCGTTGATTACAAACTGCTTTTCCATTTTGAATTAAAGGATTGTCAATATTCGACTAATTAAGAAATTGTGATATTTGAATCAAAAATCCGATAGATGTATTACAAATTTTATGCAATAAATATTAAATTTTTGCATATATCATAGGGTAATCAATGACATTAATGTTCCACAATATAATTCATATCGAAACGCATTATTATAATTAGCCAGAGTTATTGTATTTTTATCTATTATACGTAACAGAACGTACGATACAGCTCGATGTAATGAAAATAACATTATAACTAAATCTAGCTAGCAAACCAAATCACAAAATCAAGATTTGAGTGCGGCTTAATTAATAGCTGAAAGCTAATTTCATTTCAAATAATAACTTGTATAATAAAAGTAATTGCATCGTTGATTGAATCTTATCAATTGATAGAGAATTTCCCACGCATGGGCGGGTGAAAAAGTGATAGTTTTGTTGAGGGGGGGGGGGGAAATTTTATAAAATATTAAATATAGGCCTGGTGGTATTGAATATTTTAAGGAGAAAAGTTAATATGATACTTAACTTAAGTAACGGCGGATAATTAGATAGAATAATAAACAGATAGGGATGGAACGGGGGGGGGGGGGGGGGGGGGGGGCGCAAGTAAAATATAGGGAGCTATATCATAGGTCAAATAATTGTTTTAGAAATCAAATGTAGGGAGGGATAAAATATAGGGAAGGAAGATAAGTAGAATATATAAAGCTAAAGTAATAGTAGGCCTAGAGAAATCATAGATTATGTCATGGTAGAATTTAAGAATTTAGGAGCGGGTTCAGTTGATGAGTGGTTAAATATTGGGGGCAGGGGACTCTCAGGAAGCATTAGGGGCAAAACGGATTTGGTGAAATCTAATTCAAATTTAGAAAATAATTCTGCAAATTTCAGAAACGCCTGACCTTGACCTCAATGAAATGGATTCTTTAATTTTTGCTATTAAAAGGTTTTTTATTTATTTATTTTTATTTCGTTTATTTATTTTTTGATTGTTAAACTTGCGTTCCAATGTTAGAGATCTGTCGATTTAAATAGTTTAAAAAAAGAAATCTATAAATAGAGTTCAATATATTCTTTGTTTTTTAAATATATTGTAAAGTTTCTTTTGGTTGTAACTTATTGTTTTTAAGATTTGATCCTTTATCTAATTTAGATTAATAAATATTTTGTATATATTCTGTGATCGATTGAGCTGAGCTTGTTTAATTATCTTATAGTTATTGAAATTATCGATTGATTTTCCGCATTTCCACTTTGCATGTCATAAAATAGCTATTGTGCTGATGTGACATCAGATAATCATGAACAGTTGTACAAGTAAATGCGTTTTGTCTGTAGGTTGTCCGTAATGAATCTGTCAACGCGAACAATTCGATCATTTACAAATTCATCCGGACCACTTTTATTTAGGGCAACTTTTCCTTTAAGGTATATGTTCAAATGTATTTTTGGACTCCCCCCGTTAGACTTTTATTTGCTATATTTGTGATAATATTTGGCTTTAAAGTCAAAGTATATTATAACTCTGAAACACTATAGGATGTTGCGTATTGCTAAAATCCTATATTAACTAGCTGTTCGTGATTGTTTATTGTATTGAAATGAAATTGTGGTTACAATAAATTTGGTGTTATTGACGATTAATGCAAAGATATAGTTTTAATTCCTGATAAAACAGTGAATAAAGATAACTGGAAAATCATATAATACAATTAAAGACAATATTTGTGTGAACAATATTATTTTAACGTCGAACTACTTCTTTTATTTTTTTGCAAAAGTTTGACAAAACGTTTCTGTTTTCAGTTCAGAACCGATGAAGAAGAAGAAGAAGGTGGACATGAGCATCGTTGTGGGGAAAGAACTGAAGAAAAGAAAGAAGTTGGAGAAAATGATCAAGAAACAAGAATCAAAGGGACTCAAGTTAAAGCCAGTCGAAGAAATAGAGGGAGACAGAGCGGTTTTGAAAACGCTAGAGTTAGTTCTTTATTCAGTTCTTTTTAACTCTGATGATTAATTATTTGTTTAGTTCTTTTCATGTGTTGTATGTAATTATATATAGAGTTTATAATATTAATAATTTCGTTAAGTCACCACCACCAGTAAGCTTATTTGAAGTTTATATGAATTTAATTCATTTTAAGATTAATGAATTCTGAAAGAAAAAATAGTAATGAACGTTTATTCTTTAATATTTTTATTCAGTTTTTAATGCTTAATATTTCTTAATTTCATTGTTTAATATTGTTTATTTTCATTATTGAATATTCTGTTATTCGCAATATTTACTTCAATGTACATTTATGACTGAAATATTAAATACAAAATAAGCCCTATTGAATCGTGTTTCTTATTCTTGCAGCAAAAGAAAGCGCTCCCTCTCCGCTCTAAGTTTTGATGATTGTGAACAAAGGGCTTTATTATATAAGAGCTGGACTCGATATAAAGCTCAACAGTTTGTGACTGAATGGTTGGCTATTCAACGAGTCAGTAATGAACAGACCAAAGCTTTGATGGAATTGAGGAAGGAGTCGGAACAACTCTATCAACAAGCCATACAGGTTTTGATTTTTCTTTCAAAAAGAATGTGATGACTCTAGTTTTGGTCTCTGTGACGGTGTAAAGTAATGCATTAAATTTAATAAATTTGATAAAATCATCACAAGGGGGCGGGGGTGGGGGTTAAGGCTAAACTAGCACCTTTAATAATATTTTTTTGTAACATACGATGGGGTGGGGCGAGTTACAACTTTCATAAATTACTATTTAACATTGATTATTTTTTAAATGATATAACTTTTTTTCATGCATCAAAATTCAGACATAAGGCCTTTTGATTAAAATTTGAATTTACTATAAGTTGTATTTTGTCCTAATATCTCGATTATAACAAAATATTATTTGTATAATCATCTTGATTATTATCACAATGCTTTTTTTGATTGATATGTTTTTACAATATTAATCTTGGTGACAAAACGTACAAATCAAAGATTTAAAATAATTGAATACTCTCGTACTATATTTATATTTTTTCTGCTTGTAATAGTAAAGCTATTTGAGCGTTAATAAAGAATCATATTATTCGAGTTTAAAGATATTCTATTACAGTAAATTGACTATTGTAACTTGGTTGTATGTTTTAGATTGATGACAGATTGCTTCCCTTTGAGTTCAAAGGTCCCCTGGAGACTCCACCTATTAAAGGATACATTGCACCGGATGGAGATTACGTGGACACTACTAAAAAATTTGATAAATAGACTTTTGCTACTTGTACAAGTTCTGTAATAAATTTTGAGAAATATATTCTATGTTATCTTGCGTCTTGTTTTAAATTTTTTGATGACACTATTTTAAAAGTGAACGATTAAAGACTAATTAGTTAAAATTAATGAACTCTTTTGATTAACAAAATTAATCAAAAGTCAAAATATTGCTTTTATAAGTGAATTTAAACAATCAGACAATTTTAATCAAGTTTATTGTTAATAAAATAGTCAGCAATTAATTCTATAATATAATAAATTTAATATTTATTCGCAACAGTTCAAATTCGAGAATTATTTTTCAAATACACAAATACAGCAATGTAATCTACACAATTCATTATAGCAACTAATATTAAATACAGCAATGATTTTACACAAGCAATTTAAGGCAGTCAATTGATATAACAGTAATAATTCATTAACATCATTTATTAAAGCGATTGATTTCATCATTTATTAAAGCGATTGATTTTATAAAATACTAAAAAAGTTGTATCGCAAAAGTATACAATAACTGTTCAATTTCCTAACACAGTTAATAACACAATTCAATAACACGATTCAATAACACAATTTAATAATAACACAATTCATTAATAACACAATTTGAAGACAATTTGATCCAATAAAGTAAAACATTGAAAGACGATGTCCTTCTCATAGCTGCCAGTTGAAGCCTGGGTCATGCGTTTCATGGACTCGATTCACAAACAGTCCCTATGTTTATTCCTAAATATAAGCGTGTGAAGATAGATATCCTAATTCTAAATTTATATTAAGTCAACTCGCGTGTACCATACTATAAACAAAACTGAAGAAAATCTTAAGTCTACTTAAGAAATTCTTGGGATTGCAACTCACACTTAGGAATTTCTTAAGTTCTTCCTAAGTCAAATGTTTTCTTTGTGAATCGAATTCAAGACCTCTATAAGTAAGAAACCCGACAAAACGTCCCCGAATACATTAACCACATAAAATGTCCATTCATTTAACAACCATAATCCTAACTACCCCTAAACTTAATCGTAACCCTAGCACTAACCCCAACTTCAATCCTAACCTTAAGCCAACTCCTAACCCCAACCCTAACCTTAAGAATAAATAGTTGGGACCGTTTTGTCACGTGGTGAATGGTGATGCTATCCCAGCATCTATACTTAGACTTCTGTGACTCTCCGCTTTACCATTATAAGTCGATTCATTGTCTTTTATTTCCATCGCTCTACGATATAACTTAGCTGCCAAAGTCATATCTCCCTGTTACATCAAATATTGTCATAAAAAGATTTATATAATAAAGACTCTTAAAATAGCATGTATGATTTTAAAATAACATCTTGATTATAATTATTAATACAATTATCATTAGTGCAATAAATTTAAGATTACGTTTAATGTCTGGATAACCGTACTATATGAACGATGTCGAAAACTTAGCTGTCAGTTTAAGCGTCTTACTAAAGGGTGCGGCTAGTTAGAGAAAAAAAAAGCGGATCAATAACCTCTATAGCAAGTCATTGACCACCTCAATGGTGACTCAATGATCTCCATAGTGGATCAATAACCTCTCAGCGGATCAATGACCTCCATAACGGGTCAATGACCTCTATAGCGAGTCAATGACTTCTGAAGAGGGTCAAGGACCTCTGTAGCGGGTCAATGACCTCTATAGCGGGTCAATGACCTCTATAAAGGGTCAATGACCTCTATAACGGGTCAATGACTTGCATAGCGAGTCAATGACCTCTGTTGCACGTCAATGACCACTGTAGCTGGTCAATGACCTCTATAGCGGGTTAATGACCTCTATAGCGGGTCAATGACCTCTGAAGCAGGTCAATGCCCTTTGAAAAGAGACAATGACCTCTGTAACAGGTCAATGACCAATGGAGCGTTACCAATATCATATTTCTGATTGTGCTGATTGTCCTCATAATCAGCCCGATTGTGAATGTTGACGATTAATAGGTAAAGCTCTAATAGAAATACCACTTTAAAGAGATTTTCACTTAATTAATGCTACGACGTGATGCAATATTTCTAAAAGCTGACTTGTTCATATTTGAGCAAGGCCATGTTCTTGAGTGTCTCTGAAACTCTAGGATGACAAGGATCTAATGTATCCTCATAGATCTTCAGTGCTCGCTCATATAATGGCTCTGCTTCTGAATGCTTTCCCTTTATAATAATAATTAACATACAGTATTATATGTTATTTCAATGATATACAGTATTATACCGTATTTCAATGATATACACTATATATAGTGTTATTTCAATGATATACAGTATATACAGTGTCACTGTTCCTTATAAGTTAAACTGCTGCTAAATCGAATTAATTAGAAGGCAATAAAATTCATAGTAATTTCTCATGGTATATATTTTTTAAATTTTTAAGAAATTTGCATTAATGAAGTAGCCGCTAAGTACTTCATTTTGCTAAATAATCAATGATTAAAATTCTTATCAAATTATCAAATTAGCTGATAAAGTGGAAGCATTATCTATAAGAACATAAAATATATTGTATTAATATAATATCAATACAAAACATGAGACTGGATTCAAACTGATACTTTAGGTTTTGAGTCTGCTCTAATTTATAGAAAAATTGTACTGCAATCTCTATTAAAATAACATAATCCAGAATTAATTTGCTTAAACTCGAATGAAGTCCCTTTAATATCAATAATAACGCTAACATTAAGCACAAAACTATTTTGTGCTTAATGTCATAAAAAACAGATTTTAAATAAACAGTCTAAAATAAACAGACTTTGAATAAACAGTCTAAAATAAACAGACTTTGAATAAACAGTCTAAAAAACAGACTTTCAATAACCAGTCTAAAAACAACATATTTTTAATGAAGAGTCTAATAATAACAGATTTTGAATAAACAGTTGAGTAAAGAAAAGTTGATAAAATTACTTGTTGTGAACATAGGACTGCAAGATTGACAAGCGCAGTTGCAACTGAAGGATGATTGCAACCAAAACCGTTCTCTTTCCCCTCAACTAACCCTCTATAACATGCCTCTGCTTTGTCTAACTCATCCTATTTACAGCAACAGTTAAACTAATGACAGGAAATGACGGGCTTTATTAAAGTTCGTATAGAATAAAATGCTGAGTAAATACTTTAATTTCTATGAAATAAAATTATAATATATTACTCATTTTCACAGAGCTCATCATCATCGTTATCATCGATTTATTTCCTGATGATAATAATTTGTCTCATATACCCTTTGTTTATTTATAACTCAATGTTGCATCAGAACAAATGATCATTTAGTGAAATACTACGAATACATAACTTAAATAACTTATGATACCAAAAAGAATCTAAACTTATTTCAACAATAACCCTAACCTTAATCGTACATTTTAAATTGTACATAAAATCGTTTATATCGTAATAAATATAAATCATTATATAAATGCGTACGATAAAACTTAAAACAAACAATTAGATACAATACTGTAAAAATTCGTTTCTAACAAACGAAAATAAGAACATCTTTTAAATTTATTAATAAAATTTTAACAAATGTAATACAACCAACCGTTTTCTTATAAAGGATTCCTAGATTCTTAAGAATTGAAGCTACGCCAGGATGTTGTATAGGATACAACTACGTAAAGAAATTTAAATTGGAGCTATTAATTATAATTAATATAATAAATAGAATATAATTAGCTTGATCTGATGGCTAAGAAATTTAACATTGCAACTCTATAGGCCTAGTAGTTAATCACAGTGCGCCCCTTAGATTATCAGTAAAAGAAAACAAAGCAGTTACATTATTACCTTTACATTATCTGATGCACTATTTCAGTTTAGAACTTTATCCCTAAATGCTGTCCCTTATTAAATAATTTATTGCTAAATATAAACAATAATTCCTGAGTTAAATTTACTATTTACTTGGGTCAATCTAAAAATATACTACTAAAAACTAACTTTGAGACAAATTAGGTATAGACATAAAGATTAAAAAATATACCACAACTAAAAATACAGAAAATAATATTTCCTACGTTTCGCCTAATTTCCAAAGCTTTCTCGTAGAGGGGAACCGCTTTATCAAACTGTTTCCTGTCATTGTACAAGGCGGCTAGATTATTAAGCGACTGAGCAATGTCCGGGTGATTTGGTTTAAGTAAAGATTCTCTGATTTCTACCGCTCTTAAAAACAAAGACTCCGCTGCTCTGAAAATAATATATAAAATAAATACATAATAATATAAAAAATAATATATACAATGTATATATAACAATATAGGAAATAATATATTAAATATATATAATAATATAGGAAATAACGTCTGAAATGACTATATAATCAAATAGGAAATAATATATAAAAATTACAAATATTTTGAAAAAGAGCTACGTACGTATTTTCCGTATTTGTTAACTACATCATTTATTGAAATTTAATATTCTTTGTATAATTGTTATTCAAGTTTAAATAACCATTAATTATGCAGTGATAAGTATAAAATATTTATATATTTGTATACATATAACGGCATATATTGCGCGCGTTCTGTAGGCTGTAAATATCATGATTTTATGTCAATGCGGCACAAATATTTTTTGAGGAGGCTAAAAATACCAAAAAAACCTTAAATCTTAACCAGAATCTATGCTAGATTATTTTTTACTTCGTCTCTTTGAATCTGCCATAAAACAGTTAAATAACACTGCAAAATAAAATAGTGAACAAAGAAATAAATAATTCAAAATAGAATTGAAAACTTACTCGATATTATTCTGCAGATAATACACAACACCGATCTCATTTAGCGTTCTTGCGGAATCTACCGTCTCTAATCCACCAGTGAGCGCCGCTATTGGCACGGATCTACCAGCCCGCAAAACCGCGTCGGGTGACTTATAATTTGTCTAAAACGCGCGCAAAAATATCTACAGTTATAAAATTAGAATCTAAATTTTATCACTGTTTTCAGCTCTTAATTCTTATAACTCTTAATTCTTAGGGCTATGGTTGGGGTTAGGATTCGGGTTAGGATTAATGCTAGGTTTAGTGCTAACGCTCGCGTTAAATTAACTGTTATGGTTATTAAATATATCAATAAAGACGTTTTACAGGGTTAACAATACAGGGAACCAACAATACAGACACAATTCAAAACATATTAAACTTAACAATTTATAAACTTTTAACAGCGAATAAAAAGGTGTGCAAAGTACAAAGCTAGGAACCCACCAATGCTAGAGAAACAACGCTTGATTTACGAATAGTGGCGGCCATTTTATGTAGAGGTTCTGACATCTCGTGTCTGAAATAAAAATAATAACATTAAATTTATATATTCGCTTTAGATTTCTTTTCACAGCAGCATTTGTCTTTGAATTTAGACATTTCCAGCTTCAACTTCTGTTAATAACTCAGCTGACCAATAAAAATTTCTATTGTTTAATATTTATATTATTTAGTTAAGGTTCAATAGAGAAGTGGTTAGAGCGCTGGACTCAAATGCAACAGTTTCGAATCCCGAAGAGCTTACTATTTCTCTACCTTGCTGCATCCTTTAGTAAACTACACAAATTAACAGCTATGTCTAAGACACCGTTAAAATACCGTAATCCAGACATTAAACTTATCTGATATCAACTGAGCAAAAATAAATAAATAAATAGCAAAAATGAAGAAACAATGCCCACAACATAAAACAACATTGAGTTAAACTATTCAAAAATAAAGAAAAACATCCAGAATTAAATAACATTGAGTTAAAACTTGACAAAGCTGTTTCTCTTACTTTCCCTGTTTCTGATAGAGAGAGGCCAATGTATCCAGCTCTCTTGCAACCAGTGGATGGTTATCCCCGAGTGAACTCCTATAGATCTCCAGCGCTTGTTTATACAGAACCTCCGCGGTAGAAGTCTTGCTCTGATGGAAGTGCAGGTCACCTAGTAGGTGGAGGCTACGGGCCACCGACGGGTGGTCAGGGTCCAGGGCCGTCTCACGGATCTCTAGGGATCTCTGGAGGGGGGCCAGGGCCTTAAAAATGCATTTTACAATTCTTCTATTAAATGTTTTAATAGAAGAATTATAATTTAATTTAATCGATTTTAAAATACGAATAAAGCTTGAGAGTAGGATAAAACTGAATTCTTTCCTAGCGTAATGATTAAATTAATAAAATGTTATATAAAGTTAGTCATAATTTAAATTTAAATATATAAACAAATTCTATACAGTTATATACAGTTATCATATACAGTTCACTATAATTGTTCAATTATATTGAACAATTTATTGCACAGTTTAAAGCACAAACTGAAAATATCTAAATAATGTTTTTGCAAGGAATTTAACAAGAAATGTTCTCACCTCAGACAAAAGTCCCCAGTCTTTCAAGAAAAGCCCCAGTGCCTCGTATAAGTCAACGATTGATGGCAAGGATATAGATACATCACTCAGTGCTAAAACATAACAATCAAATATGACATCATTTTGTCTCGGTAGCAGACAAAATGATATCATAATGATGTCATGCCGGACTCAGACAGTAGGTTCAAATCCCGGATGCAGCTATTTTTCAAACTTGCTGCATCCTTTAGTAAGACGCTTAAATTGATAGCTACATCTGAGATATAATTATATGATAATCTATGATTTTAAATTTAAATTTAATTATTAAATATTAATCCAAAAAACTTATTATTGTTCACGTCACATCAGCATAAAATGCTATCAATACAATAACTGAATTACATCAAGAGATTTAGTATTAATGAAATTATTACAAAGAAAACACGGTAAAATTAAATAACAGAATATAATTCAAACTAAGTAACAGCTAAATAACCAAATAACAGTTAAAAATTATCTGAAATATAGTTATAATAAAACTACTAACAGTCTTCAGATTCTTTAGCTGCCTGTAAATAAGCTGTGGCTATCTTTTGTTTGTCCAAACCAATGAACTGCCAGTTAGATATCAGCTCTACATACTGCCCTCTATGGAATAAACAACAAAATATTAAATAAATATTTTATTTCACACATTCAGATAAGTAATTAAATAACATTTTATACATTTATAGCAAAAGCATCACATTTAAAAAAGGTATTCAATTCAGCGAAAGCTGTCAAATTTAAACAGGCGATAAATATTAGATTACTTTAATATTATCATTTTTATATTATTATCATAAATTAATATAAAGAGTAAAATTAAGATATTAAAAATAACTAGATGAGATTAGAGCTGACCTGGAGTAAAGTTTAATAAAAATACTCAGATTGAGCAGAGCAGATTGTAGACTAGGCTTATCATCTAACTGACAATTAAGCCAGGGTAATTCATCAGCTGTTCTGTATGTGACATCACTTGGACTGTAATCAATCAATCAGTCAATCATTCAGTTAATAAATCAATCAATTAGTCAATCAATCAATTAATAAATCTATCAATTAATTAAACATTCAGTTAATCAATCTATTAATCAATCAATCAGTCAGTCAATCTATCAGTCAATCATTCAATCAATCTATCAACTAATCAATTAATCAATAAATCATACAATGAGATAATAATCAATTAAGAAATTTAACATTGTTTCAATCAAGCAATCAGATAATTAATCAATTTATCCATCAATCAATCAGTCCAGTAGTCAATCAATCAATTTAATCAATCAATTTAATCATCATAATAATCATATAATCATCAATCAATCAATTTAAAAACCATATAATAAGATTGATCTGTTATTACACAAAATTAAACCAGTATTACTCACACAAATAATCAATCAGTCAATCAGTCAATCAGTCAATCAGTCAATCAGTCAATCGTTATAGAAACAAACATAAATGTATATATCAATAAGAAATAAAGTGGAAATCTTCTCTAACTTACAGCTGAAACTTTGCATGGTAATCCCTTAGAACTGTTCTAAGATCTTTGACATCATCATCATTATCAGTCGTCGTGAATAAGTTATGTACAGCCTCTCTAGCCTACAAGATAACAACTAGTATGCTCGCTAGTTTCTTAACGTCGCATCAGCGCAAATACTCTAATCCGTGATTTGGACATTTTCAAATTATATAACGCTGAAAATATAATTCAGTGTTAAAATTACTAAAATCGCGTAAAAATTACAAGATTCTGTTGATTTTACGCACTGTGCAGAATGATCAATTGACGATCAAAAACGTTTGGTCAACGAGACAATTTTCTAAATTATTTTATTTTTTTAGATTATCAAGAAAAACTATATGTTTTCTAATACTGAAAAAATACACAATTGCTTGTATTGCATTGAAATCATTCAAAAATCTTTTTGAAATGCAAATTAAAACGGAACATTTTGAAGATAGCAAACTGAATCTTATTTGACAAAGACGATAAAATAAAACAATACAAATATAATACCTGACAAATAGATAAAAAACCTGGTAAATAAATAAAATACCTGGTAAATAAACACACTACCTGGCAATGAGTAAAAGTAAGCAGCCCAGATCTAAGAGTCAACACTCGTAGCTCTTGTAACGCTAAACCTATCTCACTCCAAATATTCCAACTTAATTGAGGAAGCACTTGTAACAATTCCGCCTCACTGACTCCATTATGACTCAAAGCAACAAACAAAAGAACCTGAAATAATGCATCAGATAAGTCTAGCATCAAATCAGAAAGATAGAAAGTTTGTGTAAAATTGAACTAAAGTAAGATCACTGATTAACTAAAGCTTCTTTTAAGTAATTTAAAAGTAAATTTTGACGAATTTTTAATTTAAAAATTCATTTTAAAGTGAAGTTTGGCTGAGGTTTAACTAAACCAACTTTTAAAACTAGTTTAAAGCAAATTTTGACTTTAGCCTTTTTGTATAATATTTTGATTATACTGCATCTAACTAAGCCAAGTAAAAGTGACCAAGTAATAATAATAATAAGAGCAACACACGTGTGTTAAGACCAATAAATCTGCATTATTAAACTATATTATTACTATTATGTTAAGCTTATTATATTACTATTATACTATAATAAACTTATTATATTGTTATATTATATTAAACTTATATTATTATATTATATCAAACTTATTATGCTATTATATTATAATAAACTTATTCAATTAAACTAAGCACAGACCTTTCTAACTATATCAGGATAGATAGAATCATTCTCTTCTAATTCACAACAGATAATTTCTATCAAAACCTCATAGAGTTGAACCGAGTCAGTCGTTTCTAGCAGTTGACTCAGATCAATGTCTAAATCGTCATTCGCTTGATGCCTGAATAATAAGAGAAAAAATCTATATTAGAAAATAAAGATTATATACAAATAAAAGATCTTATATAAGATTTCATTAGAATCTAACAATATATAGATATACAAAAAGTGCACGGTGACCTATAAAAAGCTTTAGTAATTTTTTTTTAAATTAAACTTAATTTAAATTAAACTGAATGAATTAAAGTAAAATTTAACCTAATAAAATTAGTAAAACCTAAATTTAACCTTATAAAATTAGCAAAGGGTTAAATTTAACCTCGCAATATAAGAAGCTAGCAATGTAACGTATAAAGGACAACATGTCTGCCAAGTTCTACAGTGTGTCAAGATCTGTGACTCATGCTCAGCTGAGAGGGAAATGCCGTGACTTGAAAGCTGCGCGTGAATAAGATCTTTAACGTTTTTATTACTCATAGATTCAAGCACAAGGGAAGGCCAGGATCTAAATCAAACGCGTTTAAATACTTATTATATAATTACTTAATATTCAGGTAAATTATATTCAATAAATTAAAAATTTCTTAAATTTAAGATTTGCATATTAAGTTTAATGTCTGGATTATTATACAAATGATGTCTCAGACGTAGCTATAAAATTTAAGCGTCTTACTAAAGGCTATAACAAGTTTAATGTCTGGATTACCGCACCTCGGAATTGTCAGGTATCTGACAACGTATGGTGGGTTAGAAGTACAGTATACGATATGATACGATTATCGCATTATACGAACTATATATTAGACATAGCTGTCAATTTAAGCGTCTTACTAAAGGCTGCAACAAGTTTAACGTCTGGATTACCATATTATACGAACGATGTTTCAGACGCAGCTGTCAATATAAGCGTTTTAATAAACTAATTTAGTATAAATGTTATATAATGACAATATACTTCCAAGCTTGAGGACATTGCTCTGCATCAACTGATACTATAACTCTTAAATCAACCGGCAAAGGATCCATCAACCAACTTAGATAAGTCTCTGCTTTCTGTAGAATTAAAAACGCCAACTGTACAATAATTGCTAATAAATCATTAATTATAGTCAGCACAAGGTTATTTAATTCATTATTATTAGAAATAAAATAAAGCAATAGATATCTTACCATTATAATTATAAAACTAAAGATTATACGGCTTAATACATCAATAAAAGTACCCTAAAAAAAACTTTAATACATTAACCTAACAAATCAACCCCATCGATTCATTTAATAACCTTAATTAACCCAAAACTTAATCCTAACCCAAACCCCAACTCTAAGAATTAATCAAGGCCAATTTATCTGGGCCATTTTGACGGGGGTAACAATTAATAAGATATAAGATCACCTGGAACCGGTTAATCGAGTCAATGACCAGAATGACCCCCCCTGGTATTTTAGACGACACTTTTTCTAACCACTTTGGAAACTCTTCGAGTAGACGCGTTGGATCTGAAGAAAGACTCGGTGGAAACATCACATGCTTCATTAGCTAGATAGTAAATAGAAATATAATTGTTCATTTTAACGCACAGTTTTTGTGTTTCTGTAACAGAAACAGAATAAATTTAAGATCATGGATTACCATATTATAACACGATGTCTCAGAGGTAGCTATCAATTTAATCGTCTTACTAAAGGGTGTAGCAAGTTAGAGAAATAATGAGCTCTCTGGGATTCGAACCCGGAACTTTCTCGTCCGAGTCGAGCGCAAAATTTAACACAAACAATAAATCAATCGTTTCATTCGACAGACTAAAGACAGAAATAATTAAAACAAAATGGTTCATCAAGTTGATGTTATATTAAAGAAATGAACCTGCGCGGTAAGTCGTCTAATCATAAGCATAGGTTCAGCACTGGATGATATAGGACTATCAACAAAATGATACAATAATAAACTGTTTGATGACTGATACTGCTGTAAGTCTATCCTGTATAAATCGAAACAAACATCGAATATTAATAAAAATGCGTTACAAAATAATTGACAGTTATAATATAACTAGAAATTCAGCCTATGTTGTAAGAAAATAAATAAACAGTTCATAAAAATAAATATATTATCTACTGCATAAAATTATTTGTATTATAGTTATTGCAATAAAGATGACTTTATTACGATGTTAATCACGGATTAAAAGCAATACAAATATTATCACAGAATTAAATAAATGCACACAATATATATAATTATTGCGGACAATAATTAAAATAATTTCTATCTACAATAAAAGAGATACAGTAACGGACTAATGAAATTAATCTCAATGATCTTAGATTCTCTTTTGTGCTGATGTGACAGTAATAAATGATGCTGACCATTTGGTAAGTAGGAGGGACTTCCCCACCCCCGGTGCCCCGTAGATAAGTAGAGGGGGCAACGGACCCGCGGATGATATGTGCGCGTTCAGTCTCTCGTAATACTGCATAAAAATATTTTAAATAAAAATTAAATAAATCTATCCGCAATCAAATCTCAGTGTAATAGAAATAATTATTATGAAGCTTAAATACAGAAAAGAATACATTTTTAATATTAAAATAGGCAATACAATTTGACGCAACAAAACCAGCATAAAAGTAATGATGTTTATGTACATATTTTCTTGACATCTTTAACTTTCTATACATTTCACTCATTCTCTATCACTACAATATACCCTCTATTGCGCTAATGTGATGTTAAACAATTTAAGTTACATGTAACGTCTGGATTACCATATTATATAAATAATATCTCAGACGCAGCTGCCAATTTAAGCGCCTTACTAAAGGGAGCGGCTAGTTAGAGAAAATAATAAGCTATCCGTGATACAAAAATTGATGAGCATCAATTTATAACTATCATGAACAGACTAAAATAAGATCTAAGATTGAGTAAATAAATAGAAAGCAATACTTTTTCAAAGCCCAATTCACACGTGGACTGTCTACAAAGATATAAAGCCTCGAGTTGCTCAAAGTCAAAACTGCTGTCCCAGATCTTGGTTCCCCAGTCCGGTAAACTTTCCCCGAACTCCTCGGACTCCAAGCAGCCATCTTTAACATGGCCAACATTGAAATCCTACAAATAATAATATTAATATAATATTTATTTTGGTTTTATTTAATTTTATACCAAATTGACAAAAAAGTAATAATAATTATATATGAAAGAAAAAAGTTTCACAGAAATGACTATTGCTCCCGTTCAATGCAAGTCAAATTAGTCAATAAACACACACATCATAATGTTCTATCAGATAAAACACCTAGTAACACAATGTGAAACAGCAGCCAGCTACAATTTATTCAAATAGAATTTTAACTATATTTAACATGTTGTTAGCACTCTAATCCTAGGTTACCTTCCTAAATCCTATATAATTTCCTAAATCCTAAATTAAATCCTAAATGTTAAATAAATCTAAGCTTAATCATCCCTAAATTCTAAATAGTGAGCGTAAAAATACAAATATCATCACAAAGTAAAACATACCGTTTTGAGTATTTGCTCGAGTTCGCAGAATGCTAGATCAGCCCCGCATTGTTTTGAGTTAAATTGAATTATTTGTATATTAGAATTACTTTCTGTCAATTCTTTAACTTCATCTACTAACAAACTAGACAACAAAATAAATAATTTAAAATATACTCTTTGCATCTAATACATCTATAAACCAAAGATGCAGCGAGATTAAATGGCAACATAGTTGATTAGAACCAACAATGTTAAGCTCTCGGTAACATTAACTTAAGAGGAATAATAAACGCGTTAAAATTAAAATTAGCTTGAAATATATATCGATTAAAGTAACTTAATTTTGAAGATTTAATAGAAGGGATAACATTAAATATGATTAAAATTAGAAATTACTCTTTAATTAAAATTCCTTATGTACCCTTCTCTCTAGCTTACTTTATACTCCGCAAATGTATATCTAAATATATCGAGGTTTAAAGTTTCAAATAAAAAAATGAAATAAAATTTAATTTATTTATAATAGTTTTTTATTTTTTTAATTTTTTCTACAAGATTTCTACCCGTCGTCTGAATCGTCCTTACAAAACACCAGCGTAGATCTTTTAGTTGAACATTTAACGCAACAATACTCTATATCTTCATCAACCGAGCTATTAGCATAAAAAACAACAACAAATATTATCCTTTTAATTATTTAAATCAAAATTAATTATACTAATGTAGATCATAAGATGATACTTTGGTGAAGCGATAAGCACTGTACTCAAAACTACAGAACCTAGGTTTGATTTTCGTGCGGTGTTAACATAGAGTTAGCGAGTTATTAGTGAACTCTTGATTCCGCACTAAATTCACTAAAATAGTCATTTAATTCAATTCATAAAAGCCTGTTGTAAAATCGGAAATAAATTTTATAAACAAAACAGTAAGAAATGTTTGATGAATGTAACAACTCTAGTTTTACCCGTCTAATTTCTCTCCAATAAAAGCTAGAAATATCGAAGACCTATCAATCTGTCTACATCTTGCTGCTTCATGTCTTTTCTATGCAAAAACATTAAATTAACTCAGTATGTTTAATTAAATTAAATCAATACATTAAATTAAATCAGTAAACTGTATTCAGCATTCAATCAAACATCAAATTCACAAATATGTTTTACAAAGAGATAGAACAAAATCAAAAACAACTGATGTAGAAACTGAACCTTATAATTAGTATCATCTTGATTAACAGTAGGCATATTTATAAATAGAAACATGAGTCCATCAAGTGAGCACAGCTTCTCTAACTTTGCCTGATAAACCTGAAAATTAAAAATAATACTAATTTAAAAATATTAATTAGTCTCTTTAAAACTTAAATATTAAAATAGATATAGTTAATACAGAGTTTTTAATATACACCAACATTCTAGTAGTGGTGCAACCTGTCAAAAAGACCCAGACAAATTGACCCCGATTATTAATTCATAGGGTTAGGGTTGGGGTTAGAATAAGGGTTTCGGTTAGAATTGAAGTTAGAGTTAGTGCTAGGGTTAAGCTTAGGGTTAGTTAGGGCTAGGGTTATTCAAAATAAAATATAAAATATATTAAGAAAGAGTTTTGCTAGCAAACAAATGCAAAATTATATAAAGATAAGACTGACGTTTATAAATAGATCAACTTCTGTTTGCACGTCATGTGACGCAGTGGCATACACAATGATGACATTCGAGGGCAAAGACTCAGGAATAACGCTGTAACCCTGAGTTGCACCGGATCTGGCAGTCTGCCAATCTTCTGTACATCCAAATTCAGTTAAAAACACAAAGAGAATTTAATTTTAAGTTTATTCTTTGAGTTTAGTACAAAAAATATCAAAACTCTTTTATTATAAAACGATTATAAATCGTAATTATCTAACAAATAAATTTAACAAGAAGTCATTTTTTAGAGCTGAATTGACATTAAGAAACAGCTAAGAAACAAAAATATTTAAAAAAAATATATATAAAAATTAAAATATTCTATATTTTTGTTTCTCTATTTAATTTTATATAAATAATATATAAAATTAAATATAAAATTGATCAAATACAATTTAAAACGTCGCTGATACTGAAACGCTGACCTCTGTTGATATTAACGTAGGGTCCATCTAGTTCAAGAACTGAATGAGCAAATTCCGGTCCACGCAGAACTAAACCCTGACCAGGAATTGAACTCGTAACTGATGGTTCACTTTCCGGTGTTGTCCACCAGTCTGCAAATGGATCGAAAATATATTTAGTTTCTTATTAAATCAGAAAATACAGAGAAAATAAAACAAAATGTATAAATACAATATCTACACACTAATTCAACTAGAAAATAAAAATTTAAAAGATTACAAAAGGTTAAGGTTTAATATCTGGATTACCGTATTATTTGAATGATGTCGAAGACGAAGCTGTCATTTTAAACGTCTTACTAAAGGGTGCAGCTAGTTAAATAGTGAGCTATCCGGAATTTGAACCTGGACCTATCGATTTAGAATCTAGCGCTCTAACCACTTCTCTAACAGACCTCACTGCAAGAAATTTATTAAATCCTAATCTAGATTATTTCATTGATTTAATTTCTATTTTTTTTTATTTTATTATTATAGTTCTATAATTATATTAAACTTTATAACATTAAAGATTTTATATCATTAAAATTCAATCCATTACCGGCTGAAGCTTCTAATCTTGATGCACTTTCAATGTCCTCAAAAAGTGAATTACCAACTTTCGCTAACTTGTTCTCCAGCACTCTTTTTCCTCTCAATAAATTCTGCAACTCACTCTCTTTCGTCTCTCGGAAAATCTAAACATTTTCATTCACCGCTCAATTCGGCTAATTAAAAAAAAAATGGATTACCTATTTAATACATTTTATTTAAATGGTGCGCGATAATTTACTGAAAAATTAGAGGAGGGGGTGCAATTTTCAGAGAAAATAATACTTTCTGACCAAAAAAGAACCTTTCATAATTGATTAATTTCGTACTCGATAATACATAATTCAATTTGTACGCACATTTTTTATCATTCATTCCAATTATTGACTTTGAATATGGAAGAAATTAATAAAAAAAATCTAAAACTTTATTATATAACAAAATAAAATAAAAATAATTTATACATATCACAACAAAATTTCGTCAAAACCAAAACTCTAAATTCTCTATCCCTAAAACCTATCTTATCCCTATAACCTTAAACTTAAAGCATAAATCATTTTGACGACCTTAAACTATCTATTTTATCCCCTAAAACCTTAAAACTAAAACCATAAATCATTTTGACAACCTTAAATTATCCCTATAACCTTAAACTTAACCCTAATCATTTTTTAAAACCTTAAACTGTCTCTGTATCTTATCTCTATCATTCTCTATGGCAGCTGCCCTCATAAGGGCCCTCTGCTCTGCCTCCAGGGCCGCATCTCTCTCACTCTTCTGCTTCTTACACATCTTCTGCAATGTCTGCAACTCCGCGTGTAACTTATGATTCTCTATCTGTAACTTTTGCTCTTTCTTTTTAAAGTTACGTAGCTCGTTCTCTTTGTTCAACTTGTACAGTTCAAACTCCTGATGGAAAAAAACAACGGAAAAAAATCGATTTGTAGAATTTAATATAGAAATTTAGAGCAAATTTTATGATTTAAAGTATTTATCTCTATTAATATGTGCAGTGTGCACTATAAAATGTACATTAATGATTACGCAAAGGATACAATAATACAATACAATACGATAATATGCTTAGACAATAAATACAAAAATATTTGCATAGACAACTCCATGAGCAAGGATAAATCCATTGAATTTGATAAAAAGTCTTCAGTTAAATTCTGCAACAATTCAGCTACAAACTTTTCATCCATGATACTAAATCATGGATGAAATCGATAAAACATCTGTCTGATAACAAATTGTCATAGACTAACAACCTATATATCAATTATCATGAAACCATTCATTCATGATAATTGATATATATTGTTTTTTATTGAAACCATTATGTATGCTTGGCGATCGCCTATTGGCCAGTCCTCATCATCCAATCAATGAGTCCGTTTCTGATTGGTGTACTAAGCACTGGAAGTTCAATATGGTTACTATATAATAGGCCTATGTTTATTTCAATATTTACTCAACAAAATTTCTGGCATGATAAATATGATAAATAAATGAAACAATAAACAACCTTGCGAATTTTTTCCGCATCCGGATTCTCCAGATCCACCGACAGCGCGGACCTGAGACTCTCATTCTTCTGCTTACTCAACGACCTCACAGACCTGATCCCCAGCTTCCCCCGGGGCTTCACCTCATTAGGGATGCGCTTGATCACTCCCTGGCTGTTATCGTACTCGACCCCGAACACGTCCTCGTCCTCATCGGCGCACGTCAGGAAGGATCCGTTCGACCCCATCGTCCAACAGCATGGTCAGTGGACGAGAAAAAAGGTCGTCAGAGTTTGCAAAGATAATATTTTAGCTTTTATTCTATTTATATCTAAACTTTTTCAGTTTAGTAGTTATATTAGTTTTTGTATATAGTAATATTTAGTTTTATATAGTAATATTTAGTTTTATATAGTAATATTTAGTTCTATATAGTAATATTTAGTTCTATATAGTAATATTTAGT
>JAQIXG010001215.1:0-23546 GCA_034700105.1 Oconnorella tubifera | reverse complement strand
TAGATTAAAACAATGTCTAAACATTACTGTACTGTCAACTTATTACAGTAATTCTCAATGTAAATGAAAGCGGATATGAAATCGGAAAATTTGGAAAAAACTGACGTGCTGGGAAAAATGTAACTATACCAAAAGTCATCAGTTATGATGTATATTCAAAATATATGAGTTTTAAAACAACTGATATCATGCAGACCAGTAATATACATTGACTCTTTGTGATAGTACTTCATTAATAATGTGATGTAATTAGTATAATAATAATTAAAACTTCTATTAATTTAAAAAATAACTTAATTCCATTGTTTTGTATATTCAATCTATTTCTATTGACTATTGTTACGAGAATTTATTTTGAGATTTTCTTGTACGCAGCTGAATCAGAGAAGAATATACAGATAGCGGTAATGCTGACAAAGAAGGAACGCACAAAGCTACGCAGACAGACACGTACAGAGGCACAGAAAGAGATACAGGAAAAGATTCGCCTTGGGCTTATGCCCCCACCAGAACCAAAAGGTTAAAAAAAAATTATGTTTTTAAAAAATTATGTTCAAAAAATTAAAATTTGACACAATATTTACATGTTGTGTAAAATTTTAATGTAATTACTAGTTTTGTTTGATGTGTGTTTGATTGTCTGACTTGATAAGAAATGATGATATTAAAAAATATGACATTATCTTATAATGATTATATCTACTACTACTTTTTTGTTAATTTATTATAATTGTTTTTTATTGCGATTTGAATGTGCAGTTATCATTATTCTTTCGTAAATTTTTGATAATGTTATCATTTGTACCATTTGCTTGTAGTTCACATGGCCAATTTAATGCGAGTGTTGGGCACTGAAGCTGTTCAGGATCCAACTAAAGTAGAGGCTCATGTGCGAGCACAGATGGCAAAGAGACAGAGGTGAGATTCCTAATTATCTTACTTTTCATCATATTTATAAGTCAATACTTTACAGATTTGGTTCTCACGTGGCTCAACCCTAACCATAACCTTAACATATCACTTGTTTTTTAGTAAGGTGTTTAAATTAAAAGCTGCTTCTTGGATATCTTTGACAAATGATGATATGGCTGTTATAGGCATTTAGCATATGCTTAGTATTAATTCTATTCACAATGTTTAAATATGGTTTTTTAGTTTCGTAACGGAAATATTAAATAGTAAGTTAGGATTTAGTAATAATATTTTATAATCTAAATGGTTTTTTCTAGATCATTTATCATTAATTATAAACTTATTTATATATTTATCGGTAGCAAATTAATTTAAGATTAATAAATACAATTATAATGCATTAATTGTATAAAAATGTTATCTGATGATATATTTCTAGAGGCCATGAAGAGGCGAATGCTGCGAGAAAGTTAACTAAAGAACAGAAGAAAGAAAAGAAATTAAAAAAGATTAAAGAGAACACTTCTCTCGGTGTTCATGTGTCTGTGTATCGGTCAGTCGATACTTACTTCTATCGATTATTTTTACTGATTATTGATTAAAGACTCGGACTTTATTTTGAATATACATTTTTAAGATACCGTTTGATTGTTCAGTTCTGTAAACAGTTACCAGTTTTAATCTAGTCTATATTGCATTGTATAGAGTTCGACAGTTTACAAATCCAGCCAAGAAGTTTAAGGTGGAGAAGAATGCTAATCAGTTGTTTATGACGGGACTTGTTGTACTTCATAAGGATTGCAATGTGATCGTCGTGGAAGGAGGTGGTGAACGTTATTGTTTATTTCATTCTTATATCATATGTATTATTTCAAGACTTAGAGACTTTTTGACATTTGTTACTGGATGTACTTAGGTACATTCTAGATGCTTATTCTAGAAACTTACTGGTATTGAGATGTAAAACTTACTGGAAAATGGATTATATTGAAGATTCAGCTTAGCACTTTACTAAAGATAGATACTAAAGACTGCATCATGTGATTTTAGTGAGATTCCTTCTATATTATGAGCCATGAACAAGATAGTTTAGATTTCGTGAAAATAAAAATTGCAACAATTTACAATTGTACATTTATGGTTGACTTTTAACTAATGCAGAATCATGATGTTGCTTGCATAGGTCCGAAGCAACAGAGAAAGTTTCGCAAGTTGATTTTATCTCGAATCAAATGGACGGATGATCAACCACAACATAAAGATGAAAGTAAATATTTTCTATTTCTATTCACTCACTGGAATTTATTTCTTTTATCATTATCTTACAATGTTGAGTAGTTGAAAAATTCTATACAACTGATATAGTTCTCTTTATTTATAGCATATAATATTAAATGTGATTTAATGAAGGGATTGTTCTGTGTAGCAGCCAACGAGGGAGATCCAGTTATCAAGAGAGAGAACTCTTGTCAACTCGTTTGGGACGTATGTAATTTTATTTGAATTTAATTTATAACATTATTTTGTATTACTTAAATATTGAATAATGATAAATGAATAGTAACTAACAGTGCTTGTAACTCTTTTTCTTAATTTTTTTATGCAGTGTAAGTTGTATTGTATCTTGTATAGCTTCGTTAAATAATCAGAGAATATCAATTTATTGGTAATATTATGGTAGACCATTAATGTTGGTAGAGGGTTCAGATAGAGTAGATCAAATTATAGATGAATAGATGAATTGCCGCAACTATTTCATAAAAAATTTAAGTCAATTTTAATATATCTTTAATATTTAATTACATTTTTTATAGTTATATTTTAAAGTAATATTTAATATTCGTTGTTGTACAGGGAATGGTAAAGACTCGCGCATTCGGGGAAATCAAATTCAAGGCTTGCCCAACAGAAAACTTTGCGCGTGAGCAGTTCAAGAAGTTTGGTGTCGAGCATTACTGGGATCTCGCTTTTAATGCTTCCGTACTGGAGGATGCTGCGGCGATTGATGATAACGCGTAGTGCAGTGTGTATTTCTCTGTAGCTTTCAATTAATTGATATATTTTTATTTGCCTTTGATCATTCAATAGAATGATCAAAGGGAAATAAAAATTAGTCTACAAATGAGTTGAATGGTGCGATAAACAATAGTAAAGTCCGTTTTAAATATTGCTCTTTATCATTAAACAAATTATGATAAATATTAGTTGCATATTTTCATTTCAGTTTCATGTGATACAGAAGTGAAAATATTACTGAACAGAAATTAAACAAAATTGTTGATCGCAATGTAATACAATTGATTTGATGAATATTCAAGTAATTTTTCAAAATGTTACTTTTTGTTTAAAATGAACCATCTGCAAAATATATTATATGTCCAAATTGAGAAATATCGCGTAATTCTGAATTCATTAATCAACTTTATGTGTTTGCATTTGTAAAACGAGTTTTTAAAAAAAATGTTTATATCTTCAGTTTCTTGATATCTGTTTATAAATTGTAATTTTTTGGAACACCACTATGATCTGTATGATGTGAAACTCGGTGATGTATTCCTACAAAAAACAACATTTTACCCTTTAAATACGAACATTTATGTAAATGACCAGTTTATAAATCTGACTTACAATAGAACTAAAGGAATGACTTCCTATGGTTTATATCATTTTAAAAGGAAAATCACAAATAGCATCTATCGTTAGCTTGCTACTTCATATCACATCAGCACAAATAGACTGTTAGCGACAGATGATGAATGTTTGCACATCAAAGTCCAAGATGATGTTAATGTTGTGATCTGGTATATAACTGAGTGTCGAGTGATAATTATAATTTAGTCCGATAAAATTCGTTTCTGTAAGATGTTAGTGCAGAATTATAGCTTCAACAGATTCTTTATTATCCTTCAACGAGATAATTATCTTGAAAATTATAATTATATAATTGCTTAGTATTGTAATAAACTGTTTCAATAATTCATTTATTATAGGAGTTAAAATAAAAATCTACTGAAATAAAAATCTACTGACTGTGTGGTACTTCCAAATCCTCCACCAAATGCATTCTGTTGTGGAGCTAAACAGAATAAAACTTTTCTCAACAACTCACTTAACAAGCATATATATATTAAACAGAAATATTATATTACAAGTTTTAGCTCAGAGTTAGGTTTTAATATCTCAATGTCTATTTTGAATGAAGTCTGTTCATGATGATATCTAGATCATTGTTGTTGATTATAACCTAGTTATAATCAACTGTTTTTTAGACAAAAATGGTATCTAAAACATATTTTATAAAAGTATATTTTAACTTAACTTTACAACAGTTAAATTATACTTTTAACTAAATAAAAGTAACTTAACTTTTGTAAAAGATTTGTCATTAAGTTCATGAAATACATGCATGATATTGTAGCAATGTATAGGTTATATAAAACACAATATATACTTAACAA
Source organism: Oconnorella tubifera (assembly GCA_034700105.1). Lineage (NCBI taxonomy): Eukaryota > Metazoa > Annelida > Clitellata > Enchytraeida > Enchytraeidae > Oconnorella > Oconnorella tubifera. Next base: position 19,176 of record JAQIXG010001215.1, on the reverse strand, counting down.
ACTTCATACCTGGACTACCGAACCCGCCAAATGTTCCTGTAGACTGCTGCTGTCCACCAAATAATGACTGCTGGGGCTGCTGCTGCATGGCTCCAAACACTGGAGGGGGGGCAGATGGCTGCTGCTGGGCAATGCTTCCAAATGTCAGACCACTGTTAGCATAGCTGCATCGTCACACGCAACCGAGAAAAGTGTAATTATTTTATTTTTGAAAAAAAGATTATTGTATGTTTGTGGTGAAGTAGTTGTGTGTTATAGATACTCTTTTGTAAGGCACTTTTGCCAGGTCAGAAATTTATCAGGAATGCTAATCAGTTATGACTTTAGTTTAAAGTCAATCAAGTTATTATGTTTTATAAAAAGCCAATATTTTCATATGTTTTATAAAAAGCCAGTAACTAGCTGTTAAAAACTAAAGCTCTTTACATAATAAACCAAACACTTGTTAACACTAAATAAAAGCTTACACGTAATCTAAATAATCTGCCTTAGTTCACTATGCGATGCTTAATAGAATTTGAAGTATCTCTGATGCGATATCAAGCTTCAAGTTTTTTTATATTAAATTAAATTTTTAATACAAACTTTCCAAATCCGGCTGAATTAGCGGCATCCCCGGATCCGAACATCTGACTGCCAGCCGAGCTGACGGCGCTGCCAAAAGTTGCCGCACCACCAAATGTGCTGCCACCAAACACCGATCCCCCGCCGAACGTAGGGGCGCCACCGAAAGATGGTGGGCTGCCAAATGCGGCAGAACTTCCAAATACTGCCGGTGATCCAAAGCCACCTGAAGAAAGAGATAATAGAGATAAATATAAAGATAATAATATTAAATAAAGATAATAATATATTCAATATTATGATTTAAGAAATGAAAAGATTAAAATTCTTTGAAAAAGATAATATTTGAAAGTTTGTGATCTGAACATTAATAAAAAAAGCTAAAAATTAGAATTAAAATGACATTAAACCTGATGCAATTGCTGACGGTGGATTGGGCTTTTGAAAGCCACCAAATCCTGCGGCCTGCACGCTGCCCCCACCCCCACTGAAGGCCCCTGAAATATTCGCCTGCGTCTTTACTGAACCAAAAGTGGAGCCAGTTGAACCAAATATACCCCCTCCTTGAAAACATATCAAATATGAAATTATATCACATCAAAATCTATAAATAATACGAACATATTAAAAAATAAGATATTAACATGTGTACTTAAATCTTTAATTTTAGTTCATTTGCTGGATATTTGATGTCACATCAGCACAAAAAGGTTACATAGCAACAGATAATAATTTATATCATTCAAACACTATATGATAAAGTTAAAAATGATGTAATGTCATGTAATGAAAGCGCAAAATCTTTATGAAATCTAAAGAAAATGAGGCAGAAAATTACTATATACTTAGAGGAACAGTAGGCCCTTAGCATTTTACATTAACAATCCGGATACACTATCAACAGCACTTACATTAGATAGTTTTGTTTACTTGTAAACTTCATACGAAATTAAAAAAGCAATAAGTATAAGATGCAGACCAGTGCTAGGTTGTGCAGTACCGAATGAAGTCACTGCACCAAATACGTTTGTATTTGCTTTCTCAGCACTTGGCTGAGCGCCAAGACCAAAACCACTACCAAACAACCTGTACAAAAATAACAATATTAGAATTAAAGACCAATAAATAAATGCAATTAAAGCTTATTTGTAATTCTAACTAGCATAAAGTATAATTACAATTAGTGGTATAGTAATGCAAGTTTGGATCAGTAGAAATTGTGATTAAATTTTTCAAGATACTATGAAGTAGTTTAGAGTTAACAATTTCTTTTCTATTTCATATTACATGACGTTAAACTTTACCTACTAACTCTTCTATAATATTACAAAACTGCTCATTTTAAAAGTTCAAATCAAAGAGTATTTCTCATGACAACATTTAAGAAATGCATACTTTATATAATCCAATTAATGAAGCTATGTAAATCGTTTAACTTTCATTATGCGGTTAGTAGTAATGAAATATTTTAAGTTATTGCAGAATAAGAAACAAGATTAACCCTCCAGTAGATGGTTGTCCAAATCCTGTTGACCCTGAACCAAATAGATTAGTGGACCCCTGAGACGGACTGATGACTGATGAACTTCCAAATGCACTGTATGAAAGTAAACCACTAAAACATTATCAAACATTCATAACAAGATTTTAAACAACTGTAATGACAGGTCGAATTAAAAAGATAGATGGAATCTTTCTTTATACTTGTAGACAGTTTTAATCACTTTTTATACCATTTAAACTGATAGGAATATCAAACTCAAGAGATGAACCTATTCACTTGTATTGTAACTCATTAACTGATTACAAGCATAATTATAAATTAATGGTAATCGCATCTGATATTATGTCTATTACGTATATTATGAATAAAAATATTACGAATAATTTCATTCGACTACATTCTACTTAATTTATTCTGCATGGCAATGACATAATATTTAATATTTATTCAATATTTAACCACATGACAAAAGACACATTTAAGATAAGCACAGAACAAAGTATATACCTGCAACTACCGAATATTAAAACTATATAAGTAAAATCGATATAAGTAAATGAAAGAAACCTCTGAGTTCCAAACACAGGTGGACCTCCAAATGCAGCATTACCACTTCCAGCTGCGGCAGCAAATCCAAACACACCAGTGTTACCACTCGGTGCTCCAAAAACAGATGCTGCTGCTGCCGCTGCTGTGTTTGGATTTACTGCTGCCGGCTTGCCAAACACACTACCGGCTGAATTATTAAACGTAGCACTGGCTGGCTGCTGGCCAAAGCCGCTCCAAGCTGATGTGACGGCAGGCTGCCCGAACACAGATGCGGCAGGTTTGGCAATAGAGGAAGAACCAAACAAACTGCCAGTAGTGGTAGCACTGCCAAAAGGCGTGGCAGCGGATCCAAAAAGAGAAAAACCGCTTGAAGTGGTAGCAGTTGAACCGAAGATATTTGATGATGTGGTAACGACGTTAGATCCAAATATAGATGAAGAGGTAGTGGCAGAGGAACCAAAAATACTCGAAGGGGTAACGCTGGAAACTGAGCCAAAAACACCCTGAGCAGTGGTACCAGCAGTTGATCCAAATAAACCAGATGTGCTAAAACTTGGTGTATTGCCAAATGCACCAGGAGGTGCAGATGTGGCAGCGCTTGTACCAAATAAACTAGAAGTGGTAGTAATTGAACCTGTGCCAAATAAAGCAGCAGTGGTAACAGTGGCAGTTGAACCAAATAACCCAGAAGTGGAAGCACTGGTTACTGAACCAAATAAGCTTGAAGTGGTAACACTCGCAGATGAATCAGATAATTTAGAAGTATCGGAAGCATTCGCAGTAGAACCAAACACGGCAGCTGCTGTTCCACTGCTGCCACTAGCTGCTGTGCCAAATAAAGTTCTAGATGTCAGAGATGATCCAGACGATTCCGTTGGAGCGGTAATATTAACAGGTTTTTCAAATAAAGAACTAGATGACTTTCCAAATAAACTAAAACCTTGTGCGCTGGACACAGCTGACCCAAACACAGAAGTTCCACTCATGGTAGAACTGGGTGCTTGAGATTCAGATGTTGAAGTTCCCGATGTTCCTTGATCACCAGCCGCTGGATGCGGTAGATCAGTGGACCTCACTTCTTCACTAGCTGTCTTAACTGGCTGACTAAGCAGACTTGATAACTCTGAAGTCTTGCCAATGACTGCATTCAGTGGCTTAATCTCACTTGGAATATTTTCTGAGTTACTTGTTTGAGCAGGAACCTCATGTGAACTTGATATATTTTGAGATATATCTCCTGCTTGTGCAAGATCAGCATCTTTATTAGAAACGTTTGAATCACCAGCAGTTGTCACTTGAGTTAAATCAAAAGATTCCGGAGATTTTGCAATGACTACTGGTGTCTTACTCTGCACTGACAAGTCACTAGCCGTTTGAGTAACCCCTGTATTTCCTACCACATTAGTACTTGTTCTTACCACGCCACTACCGCTCGCCGCGTTATTAAACGCATTCTGATTCCTGCCAACATCTGAATCTCCATGACCAAAGAGAGCATCGGCAAGAAGAGAACTACCAGACATCACACCGGTAGGCTGAGTTGATGTTTTCAGAGAGCTATTTGTTGATGAAATATTCGTAGTCGTCTGTGTGAATACAAAACCTGTTTCTGATTTCATTCCACCAAATAAAGGCTTGGTAGATGGAGCTGTGAGGGTGCTAAATGAGAATGGTTTACCAGTAGACGCACTCCCAGCACCAAATATCGACACACCGGATGTGTTCAACGTAAAACGTGATGAAACTGGTGAAGATTTTTCTGATAGAATTGATTTGGATGCTATTGACTTTCCTTTATCCGGACTAGGTTCTAGTTTAGCAACCGATTCTTGAGAAAGAAGTTCTCTGGAAGGTTGGGTGGATAGTTTGTCTTGTTCATCCGGTTGTTCTTCTTGATACTGATATTCACTTTCGTCTGGGTATGGTCCTTCTTCTGTAGCATATCCATCAGGATCTGAGTAGGTTCCATCTAGATTAATGTGATAACAGAAACACTGTGTGGTTTTTCTTTAAATATATTTTCGTAAATTGTTTATATTTATTTGTACGCAGAATTTATTAGAATTCACATCCGCCAGAATATCTAACTCCGCAACTACACACAGTGAGATATTCTGACAGATTTGAATTCTAATCAATTTGTATAAAAAAAGAATATAAATTGTTTATGAAACTAAATAATAGATTGCAATCATATCTGACTGGCCTAACAGTAGGCCCTATGGATCCTTAGATCAAAAGTTAGAACTTAATGTTTATATTCATAGTTGTCTGCAGTCCACTAAACAAAACAATACAAATATTTTATTCACTTTCAAAGTTAAAATGAAACAAAACCCAAAGACAATGTTTAAATCTTCTTTTTATACAACTGATTAATTTTAAATCTATGTATAAATACACTTTATAAGTTTGTCTATTTAACGAAAACACAAAAACTTAAGCTAAAGATTTCAGAAATCCTATTTCAAGTAATCATTGTTACCGGAATCTTCTGTAACTTCTTCATCTTCTTCATCATCATACTCTGATTCACCTTCTTGTCCACCCTCTGATCAACCCAGACAAACGTAATCACAAACGTTACAATTTAAATGAAAAAAGTTTTTCTTGTCAAGTTTTGATTTTTCCTATGGTCAAAGATAGAATGATAGTGGTAGGTAGATTTAAGAAAGTTTTGATTTGTTTTTCATCACTATTAATCAAGCAAAACCTTTAACGTTTAAATATGGAATTACTTGGATTACAATTTAAACATTTTTTTTTCATCTGCCATCTGCACTATAAACATCTACATTTTCAAATTAATACATAAATGCTAAACTTTACTTAGAAATTGAAATGCTTTTTCTTAATTTGCAAATTGCAAATATTTTGTTACATGAATTTAATATTAATATTAGCTATAATGTCAGGAATAAAACAGCCATGACTAACAATAAAGCTTAATAAGACTAAAAGTAAATGAGTAATAACTCTGCAGAATTGGCATAACATAAAATATAATATTTGATATAAAGTATCAAAATGTTTAAATGTTTACAGTCTAAATGTTTACAAGTAATATTATATCTTACCTCGTTGACTGACGTAACTGACCGGTTGATCCTGAGGGCCTTTATATAGTCCAGAAGCCACGCCCCTCTGTTCCCCCTTGACTGCAGTGACTGGCTTAGTGGGCTCTCGTGGTAATGCAGTACTGGCTTCAGTAAAGAATGAGCCGGGTGCTTTAGATAAAGCGGATGGTGCTTGTGATATAGAACCCTAAGATATAATCAGCAAGATTAGCATCAAATATGTTTTTAATAGTTATAGATCTCTTCATAGTTCTTCTTAATATTCAGAATAGGTTATTCTGAATATTTGTGTCACAGCTCTGTAAACACTCTCTGTTGATAATCTTAACCCAAATCAAGTTATTTATTCTTTATATAGGATAATATATCTATAATTATAAATTACATTTATATTTAAGATATAAATTAATTTATAGTTTCGTTTGTATAAACATACAAAAATGAAACACAAACCTTAAACTCAAACTTCCCAGATTGATCCCCAAACTTAGCTCCCCCTTTCACTGATGCTTTATCCTCTTCTTTTTTACTCTGTGCCATGCTCGACGCAATCCATTGACTTTGTACACCACCACTTTTAGACACCATGGACTTAGCACCAGGTCCATCCTGCGCTGACTTTGATGGCGCAGTAGTAGAAGTGCCAGAGCCACAAGGTAAACCAGCGCTATGAGGATTACTACTTCCTGGATACTGGGGTAAACTTTTCAAAGCGCGCCTGTCAGGTTTACTTTCAGCTGACAAGATTGCCTGATGACTAATCTGATTGGACGATTGACTATTTCTAGATTGATTATAAGAATTAAAAAGTTTAGCGGATTGATTATTAGATGATTCTCCAGGTCTGGATTGATTGGTGGGTGATTCGTCATGATTGGATGATTGATTATCGGAAGTGTCTCCGTTGTCGAATGATTGATGATTGGATGATTCGCTTCGTAATGATTGAGTCAAGTTTTTTAATTCTCTTGCAGACAGCAGGCGAGATAGAGACAGACTTTCTGTTATAATAAATGTTGAGAATTAGTAGAAATAAATATTATATATGATATAATACCAAAATCACAATAACTCGTCTACAGACATTTTGATTTACTTTGACATTAAAGTTAGTTTCAGGCTAGAGTTATGGTTAGATTTAAGCTTAGGGTAGATTAAATGTCAGTAAACCAAACATAACATAATGTTATATTTGTTATAATATAATACTATATTTGTCATTTGTCATATTATGTCTGTAGACTAAATGTCTGTAGCCAAATTATCAAAAAACCCATTTGACACACTGCTCTGAGTGTAAATAACTGTACATAATCTAAAACCACACATCCCTTACTCGCAATCCAGAAATACGACTATAATTTAACATTAAATCAAGCGCTAAATAATAAGAAAAACTGGAATAACATACTAGGAGTAGTAGAATGAACTGGGACCAGTTTCCTGCAACTTAAAGCTTCACGTAACTTAGCTTCTTTCTCCGGAGTTAAACCTTTAACTTTGGTTGTCTTATTAACAGTACTGTCTGAATCACTGAATGTAATGTTAGATATGGAAGTTAGACTGTCATTCGATCTATAAACAAATTAGATAATTTACTTTATTGCGTAATGTTTATTTTATTGGATAAATTAACAAATGCTATTTGACAACAATAATAATAATAGAGCAATTTAATTATTGAGCTTCTTCTAACTGTAAATTAATTATTAATTCAAATAACACTGTAAAATAAAAAATTAATTATATTCATTGCAAAGTGAAAATAAGCTGATTTGAACCAGAAATAATTTCTCAAAGAATAAACGCCTGATGACAATTTAAAGAACAATATTATAACAAAAAACCACCTCAAAGGAAAATAAATCTATCAACATTCAACCTTCTGCAAAACATAACCCTATTATAATTTAGTAAACTTTCTAATGTTACTGAAAATCTGTTAAAATTCAATAATGTACGTTGCAAAGTAAACCTCAAAGACATAGATGCATTTCTTGAAGATGAAGATGATGGTATGTTAATTAATCTCATGCGTTGCAACTTATCAGACAGTTTATCTAGTGACCTCTGTTGATTAGAAATCACTCTACCATTACTACTCAAAGTGCGATATATCACATCCTTGACTGGCGACTGAATTGATCTAAACGCGCAATAAGACATAATCATATGTATCTTTATTTTACTTTGCATTTTGTTATAGATCTTTTTATTTGTGCACGTTATGTTACTGAGCAAACCTTGAGAATAAATATAACAAAAAGTAATACAAAAAGGGTTTCATAAATAAATTGCAAAGAAAGAATAAAATCATTAAATCAAATATCAAACTATTTAGTTATGCTACAAATACATCAACACATCACAAACTAAAAATCAGAAAATAAAAAAAGTACTTAACATTTATAATTTATCAATTAATCATCCCTTAACATATACCTTTATTTAACAATTAACATCCCTTTATTTAATAATAAAGTACAACCCAATACACCTCGCTCCTTTTTTTCTATTAAGATGTTCCTCCCATTGCCCATCCAACACTGCGTCCAGCTTCTGTAGTTCAGTGTCCAAGTACTGCGAGTGCGTACTGATGGCCTTTAGTTTCTGCTCCTGGGCTGGAGTCAGGGGCCGACTTCTCATCAGACTCTCAAAGTTGGAGTCTTTATTACGAGAGTCAATCTGAGAGCATTCGTGTAGACTCGCGAATGAGTCGAGACATTGACACTTCAGCTCAACTATGTCTTTGTTTAGTAACTTTAAATAGGAGAGTACAAATTAAAAGATTAAAGCAATTCGATGACGTATATAATATGCTTTTACATTAAAGCTGTATCATAGTTTAGTTATAAACTGCTGAATGTTATATAGTTATAAAAACTGTAATGAGAGTATAAGTTACTGAAACTGAAAGTTGCTTTAGACATTAATAAATTATAAACTAGTACTTAATAATTTATCATATATAAAAATGATAAATTGTTAAGTATTAGTTCAACTGTTAGGTATTCTATTGAAAATAAATCAAGATCATTGGAAAAAGTGGTAGAACACCGGACAAGGAACTGATAGGTCTAGGTTCAATTTAAGCAAAACTTACAACATTGTTTAATAACACGTTTAAACTGATAGCTACGTTTGCGACATAATATAGCTAAAACATAATTGAAATTTCTTTCATATAAATTTAACATTACAGAAATAAAATACCAGCCTTTAATAACAAATTAGGCTAAATACATTCCGAAATTAATATAAACTGATTGTGGCAATTGTTCAATATAACAACAATTATTAATACTAGATAACATCAAAACAGCTATTAATACATAATTAAATAACTATTAAGAAAATTATCAAAACTTTATATATATATATATATATATATACATAATGGAACAAACTTGACAATTTTCTTTTATTTCTTCGTTTCTTTCCATCAAAAGTTTAGTATCAAGACAAAGAGAAACATTTTCTTCTTTTGTACCAATGGAAGAAACATTGATATGAGACGAAAGTCGCCGCAATTCAATCATTTCAGTTTGAAAATGATTCATCTGAGTAAAATAAAGATTACTTTACTCCAATAATATTACTCTCTCGTATTTAAATATCGTTTAATAACAGTAAATTACAAGATAAAAATATAAATATATTTCTATGCATCATAATATATCTACAATCTTCAATACAAAGCAAAGATTAAAGAATTAAACAGCTTTATGTTAATTATTGAACTCTTAACCAGGGTCCTGAAATCGTAATACAGTAATATTTTATATCAAATTTAAATCTTAACCAAAATGTTACAGGGGTAAGTTGGTATAAATTTAACTTTCTACAACCTTTGCAATAATGACTGTAAAACAATTAAATTGTACTTAAAATTATTAAAATACAAATTTCAAAACATTCATAAAATATTCTATACAAAATGTTACTACACCTCTTCTAAGATATTCTTCCAGAAGGGATTTTCCGCTGAATCCCCCGAGCGACGTTTCCCCGCCATTTTAGCCCCGCCCACTGAACCACGTGATGTCCCGCCCACCTTTGCCGCTATTGGCTGCTTGCTAGCCCCTCTTACTTCCTCTATTTTCTCCAAATCTACCCTAGCAGTAGACGCAGCTGGGCTAGAAGCAGCTGAACTCGCGACTGGTAAGCTAAATGCAGCTTTGCTCACAGCAGCTGCTGCACTGATTCCAGCGCTACTCACAGCTGCCTGAGGTTCCACACCAAGCTGCTTGCCCGCTGGCACAGATATCAGGGGGGTCGACTGCTGTAATGGCTTGCCAAAACTTATACCGCCAGATGGTAGTTTCCCGATAAAGGAAACACCGGGTTCTGTCTTTACCGCGTTGGCGAAGGGTGGTGGTGGCGGTCGTGGTGGTAGCATGCCAATGGCTGCGGTAGAACCAAGATTACCGAATTGTTGAGCGGTTGTGCTGCTAGTCATTCGCGGTTGAGGTGTGAAGCTGAATGCCGGTTGAGATGAAGTTATGGTGGAAGGTTGAGTGATGAGTGGTAGATCAGAAGAAGGGATGGGTTTGCTGAATAAAGATGAAGTGACTGGAGAACTTGATGATGTCATGGACTGAGCTGAAATAATTTATAATAATCATAATAAGCATGTTGAAAATCATAAAAAATACAAATATAAATTTGTTACACAAGTAATAAGTTAGTAGTAAAATCGTGAATGTCAAAAATGCAATGGTTTTCAAAGTCTTTGAAAACCATTGCATTTTATAAATGACAGCAAGATGGAAATAATTAAATTTCATTTTTGATTATTTGTTGCATCAGTGTAAAAAAGATTACTTATCAATAAATAATAATAAAGTATTAGCGTCAATATTAACTTTTCATATAATATCGATATTATCAACTAAATAAGCAGAATGATGAGTGATGAGTGAACACTTATTAACTAAATTGAACACATTTACAATAATAATCAAACTAATGCCATTAACCTGACTGAGCAGCCATGCGTTCACCAGCAGACACTAACTGTTCTGGTTTAGTGGTGATAGGTTTAATGTTGGGACGTTCATTGATTATATGATAACAAATAAGTATCCCATCAGTTGATAAGACAAGTAAGAGAGGAGATAAGGGAGATATCTTTTGAGATATTTCACCTGAATCAAGAAAATAAGAATAGAAGGATAATTTTAAAGATATTTTAACATTTGCCCTTGCATTAAAAAGCAAGCTTATCAATTTGCTTATACACTACATTATATATAAGTATAAGTATATAGCTGCTTATATAATCGTAGTTTCGTATAGCACTTATGTATATTACATAAATACGCAGCATTCCGTCAACTTGTTTGAAATACACGTAATGTTGTATTGGTAGAAAAAAGAGAGAGAAAGATAGATACAAAGTAAAAAGAGTAATACAAAACAAAGAAAAATTTAATAAAAAACAATTACAGCTTTTTTCTATAAAAATAAAAATCAAGACAAAACGCACACATAGGTCGTTTATATTGTACAAAACAAAAAGCTATCAGCCTACTAGTGTCCTGTATTGAGTGACAGCAGACAGCAAATCCTCTCGGAAAGTTATCTTCATAATCCGCCGACATTGGTATCTGAGCTCTTCTCTCATCATCCAAGGACCAAGGCTCCCATCCATTCTACTCGCAATGGCATCACAACTAATTAATATAATTAATACCATTCATATCATTTAATATCATAATTAGTGATATATAACACGAGAAAACTGTTAGATATTAAATGGCTTGAAATATATCTGTCAATGTCAACGTACTTACTTAACTGTATAAGTATCAAAATTGTAACATTCATCTTATCAGATGAATGTTACACTAACAACATCTCTTCAGTGTGTTTCGAGATAATTTTGTCTTGCAATTCAGATGTTTATTGTGTTTAGACAGAAATCATAACTATACTTCATTCTAGCAGCAGGATCCGCACTACAATCACTGCAATGGCTAGAGATGTTGAAAATACTAACACAATCCCAAAAATCCAAAATCCCAGAAAACAAACAAAGATTTAAAAATAATATAACAGAGAGAGGACATTGCGGATAAGATTGAATCTATCAAAATAATGTAAAAGATAGATTTAAAAGTTAACTGAGCATTAACAATTCAAACCTTATCAGAGTTTTGTTGTTTACCAAGAACACTGATCTCAGTTGAAGTGGTACAACCACAAATCACCAGCTCCCTGTAACATTAAAGAACATGAAATACACTCAACAATAACTTTATCAATTGTCCATACTAAAAATTATTAAGAGATGTAATTTAATCAATTCTAATGAAGACAAAAAGACGTAAATAAAAGATATAAGCATGAAGAAAACAGTGATATATCCATGAAATGCAACTAAAATAAATTTTATCAAATTATGACGGACATTGCAAGTAAACTTTACAAATATAAAACCCTGTTTCAATATTTTATTAGATCTATATTTAAATATTAGATGAAGAATAGAAAAGTTACCAGTCAGTGATGAGTGATGTAAAGTAGCGTGATGTAATTCCATCCACTGGTGAACCAAAACAAACGTCTTCTTGTCTTATGAAGGAGGCGGTCCCTTCACGCTGTCAATCATTCAAAATATATTCACAAGATTCAGATTATATAAACAAGCGAATTCGAAACGCAATAAAACACATAATAAAAGCCAATTTGAATTTAAATATTCAACTGAATTATAAACTTAATAGTAAATTTATTACAAACTACGCACTGTGACTGTAATCTGAACAAACTCTAGAGAAGAGTTAGACTGAAGTAGATAGACAGCAAAGAATGTAAAAGTACTCTCCCATAAAACATCCACGACTGAAACACGTACACAAATAACAAATATATAAACAAACATACAAACAACCGTATAAATAAACGCAACAAGTAATCTTTCATAAAGATACGTCTAAGAAAATGATTGCTGATAAAACTTTAATAAGACTGCCATTTTAAAGTTCAGGTTTAAATCTGAATACTTTTAAAATCTCATCACAGCATAGAGCACACAGTAATCTATCATGAGAATGCAGCGGTTATATCTAACATGTTTGTTAAAAAGGTATTTGATTGAAAAAAATTGATGTTAAGAAACTGTCAATTATTATAATTAATGTACAGTAGGATAAACGATTATAAAACATTCAATAAATTGAAAGATAGGATTTTTTAGTATATACAAAACAGCTTAGTACAAAAATGAATTAAAATAATTTTTTATAAAAATCATTTAGAAAGTCAATTTAAAAGAATGCATTTTATTAGCAAATAATTATGCTTCTTAACCTAATTGTAATGAATCAATTATAATTAATTATTAATTATAGAATAAACCAGATATAACATGTCACCAGCAATAAGAATATCAATAGTCAACTTTAACTTAGATGAAATTGAATTAGTTTTATACCAATATGCAGTAATTAAATAAGCAGATTAAGCAACCAATAGAAAGTGAGATACCTGATAAAGCTGAGTTATTAAAGAGCTGATTGGCTGGAGAAGGGACGGTCTTTTTAGCCTTTAACTGCTGGTCATACTGCACTAACTGTCCATCACTTTGACCAGCTACAAGCTGCTTTCCTTTTGGACTCCAACAAACTGAATCAATCAATCAATTAATCAATCGAGTCAGTCAATCAATCAATCAAATGATCAATTATACAATCAGTCAATCATACCATCGAATAATAAGTCAGTCAATCAATTATATAATCAATCAAACAATCAATCAATCAAATAATCAATCATACAATCAGTGAATCAATCAATCGATTGATCAATCTATCAATCCATTATCTTTCCATTAATCAAGCAATTAATAATCAATTAATTACTCAATCGATCAAATTTTAATTTGATCGATTAGCCATTTGTGATAGCTAATTCATTTAGCCATCACAAGATAAAGATAATGAAAACTTACAAATATTAATTGCAACAACAAAAATTAACTAAAAAAACTTTTAAAGTACTGAGCTACAATTATAACTATTAAATACAAATGTAACTGACTGGATGTAGCCAGAACTTTCCTGGCAGAAGCCAGTACAGAAAGTGAAGTATCCTTTACTTCATAGAGATCAATGCTACCATTTGAGAGACAAGTGGCAAACATCGTGGGATTCTCTGAGCCAGGATTCCAAGCGAGATCTAGGAGTCCTTCACTCTGACCCGAGGTCAGCTTCACTTCAAGGAATGGACTCGGAGACTTACCCTGTGGGAATATACGCTACATATAATATATACGTAGCGTATATATTAAGCTTTTAGTGATTGATTATAATCCCAGCATAAAATCAAGATAAATTCTTTAATACAATAAAATGTATTTTTTATCTAAGTCATTATTAAAATAATATAAGAAATTCACAAACGCTCAAATATAAAACGCAATATTACAGATTCATTAGTACATTTAATTTAATTTGTATATAACAAATCTTAGAGTTATTATGAATAAACTATACCTTATTAACAAATGCTCGAATGTCATAGAGCATCGCAAAGAAAAATCCATTTTTATTCACACAAACCGACAGCGTTAGACTGTCACTGCTGACAGCTAGATGACACACGGAATGTGACGCGTCAATGACGGAATGAAACGAGAAATCTTCTACTGTCTGATTGACTTTGTCCACTTCCGTAGCGCGCGAGTAAATGTCACCGGATTGCGTCACTTTAAATCCTGACAAAGCAAAACTGAATGATACAGCATTGTGCGCGCAATCAAGAATTACAGAAAATTATTTCTAGTCAAATAATACGTTACATATATAAATGAGAAACTAAAGGGAAAATGACAGAAATTAAAAGATTCATATTTTTATAGACAAAACGTTACACTGCTTTGTCTAAATTATTTTATATTATAAATAAGCCATACAATGAAATTTAGTAGCATAAGCAAATAATAGCATTTTACTAACTATAAAAAACTACATGTGTGAATCATTGTGAAAGATTTTATAGTAATGAATATATAAATTTAAATATTTAAGATTTAGTCAAATTTATTTACAAAAGAGATTAGATAAAACAGAAAAGGCTTTCTTATTCGCTATTTCCCTTCTCACTCAATGTTTACTGCTAGAAGCGAAACATTAATAATTTTACTTTAATTTAAATTTCATTAATTAACACTGCAGTTCATAATTCGTATTTACAACTTGTATAAAATACCATTATTAAAAGTAATAAAGCATATAATTATTATAACCTTTCTCGGCTGCAATGAAGATAAGATCATATTTCTTGCAGACAGCGACTAGATTTAACGCAAGATTTGCAGGATTCCATGCAGCACCAGTGCGGACTCTCAATCCTTCTTTGAATCCAAAATCCTACAATCATGATCTTGATCTTAAATAAACATATAAATAGCAAACACTGCTCCGGAGCATCATATAAAAACTGGATCAGTCACAAACACAGCTTAGTGACTTGTCAGACGTCACACCCGGCTTACATTTAATATAATATGCTAATATCTAATATAACAATATCAAGCCGATATTAATCAAAAATATTAAAATAACATGACGCAACTTAGAAGCTGAATTAGGCATAAAGCATAAAGTTGGCTCTTTGGAAGGATTTTTGGTTCCAGTCGTCCACTGGAAAACTCGATAACAAGAAACTCTCCCTCGAAATATCTCCTACAAGGAATCTAGCGCAAGGGTGATACTTTGCAATCGCTAATTTTATATACTCTATTACTGAAATACACTTAGTGTAATTTCATTTTAACAAATCATTTATTTGCAGGATTCTTACATCGTACGCTATAGAATTTATATTTGAAAAATCAACAAAGTTGCTTTAATAAGCGATATATTTATTAATTACTCTTATGTAATTACTTACCTTGGTACTTTTAGCCGCCGCACTGGACATAATCAATGTCAAATAATTCTAAATTAAAAAATATTGATTTAATTATAAATATTAATAATAGTAAATATAAAATAAAGTGAAATAGATGATATTTGCACTTTACTGCAAAAACTTGAATTTACGCTCACTTCTAATAATTCATTTGTATTCTTTTCTTGTCATTTGATTTTATGTTCCATTATTTTACTTCTATCACTTTTATGCAAATTGATTTTATTTGATTCCGTTGATTGATTTTATTTTGATCGATTCCACAGATTCATTTTATCTGATTGACTCCGCTGATCGATTTTATCTGGAATATGTGTACAATTAGAAATATAAAAATTTCGTCTACATGACTTGTATCAATTTTTTGCCACCCCCCTCACACTTTGATTTATTATCTAGAATCGTTATAGTTTTCTGGTATAAAATTGACCTCAAGTCGAACACATTCTTTTATCTGAACTTTCCATCAGTAATTTTTTAGGAATTACAATTACAATTAAGTTTATAAACTTACGAATAGTACGTATCAGTATATAGATTTCATTGTTATTCTAAGTGACTTGAAAGTTGAAGCTTACTTATAATAAATTTATTTATTTGGTTTACTTTGATGTAAGAAATCAATTTTTTCAAATGTTTATTAAATTCTTATTTATACACACTATGGTGCATGTTTCATCCAAATGTTGACATATAATAATCAGCAAGTTGTTGCTATCGTCATTTAAATAAACTTCATAAGATTCTAGTTAGAAATTTAGGCTTAGTCAATGTTCTAGCGATCACAAGTTAAGTCCTCAATAATTACATCAATTAGCTAAATCCAATTTGACACAGAAATAAAACGACTCAAAACAAAGCATGACTCAAAAACAACAATCACGATTTCTTATTAGTTCTACTGGATTTATCATAAACGAGATCAAAGTCAGAGAATGATGCCCAGTTGTTGTACTGCAAACGATTCGTTTCCGAGACATCTGATGGAAAACAATGCGATAAAGTCAAGTTTTCTGGTTTTGGAAGCGCTAGTCGCATCATTAAATCCAGAGTATGAGGAGATCTGGGTTGATCTAAGGAAGGTCTAGTGGATGAACTGAATGTACGAGGATCGGAGGATGAAGACATTGTTTGTCTTCTTGTTTGTTTTGTACAAAGACTTTCATCGTCATTCACTAGAGGCCGCCGACATGAAGACTGGGTTTTTTGCTCTGCTTTATGTTCTAACTCTTGATTTAATTCTTGAATTCTTGCTTCTTTCTGAAATGGACATTTAATTCGATCAGGTAAAGTTTAATGGCTGAATTACAGTTTGTTAATGATACAGACAGACACAGATGCCCGATTCAGACAACCTCAAGAGAGTTCCGCAAGTAAAAAATTAAAAAAAAATTATAATTGGTGAAAAGAATAAATATTTTATTAAGTTGATTTACGTAATTCAAGAATAAGTAATCAATAAATCTATTTATATTACTTTGAAATGATTATAATTTGTCATAAAATAAGTTAGCTTCATAGACCTGAAATATTTTATCACATATTGAGAGATTTCAAAGTATTTTAGACACATTAAATCGTTAAAAAGAGACAGTGCCTAAATATTATTTTAAAGTATTGCACAAACATTAACAATTTGCGCTTTGAGTTCTTCATTTTCACGAATAAGTTGATGATAGTGTTCATCATCAGCACAAAATGAAACGTCTGTAGGCGACAGACGACTATCATCCTGCACTTTATATAGAATATCTAGTATCTAAAACAACAACAATTATAATTTTAAATTAATATAAAAGAATTACTAAATGTTACCGCTATTAGCAAATAAAATAAAACTAACTACAAATGATTAAGATCATTACACTAGTTCCAGTACTGTTAATAACTGTCTGTTATTCAGTATAGAGTATTTACCTGAATACAGCACATTATTCATGTGTTATTGCCTATATTATTACGATGAAAATGAATTCAGATGAATACCTTTGGCACAAAAACAAGGCCCATAGCAAGAAAGTTGCTGAGTAGAATCGCGACAGAAACGAATGCATAAGTTGCATCCTGATGCGAACCAATAATCATTGATACAGGAACAGTAATAAGACACAGCACCTTTAATATAAAACACATAAATATATAAAAAATTACATTTAACATTGGATGTGATTGATAATGAATATAATTTAACAAAGTTATGTACAATTTGTATCTTTTTCTAAAGTATTTTTATATGAATAAATAATGAAATTTTAACATAAACGGAATGGAATATTACCTTAAATTTAATGCTTAAATATAATATTAATTTAATACTAATTTAAAACGTCATCATTTCGCAATAATCATACTTTTTTTAGTATGCACGAAGATATCAAACAAAAATGAGCTTGACTTATGCTATATGTAACATTGTAAATAAACTGTCAACCATTTATAATGCTTAAAACAATCTAAATAAAACTGTAATGGACTCTGACACAAGGTGTTGCAATACTAAAGTTCTATTATTACTTTAAAAGGGCTTACCACAACATTGTAAATGCTCATTCCAACAAATCTTGAGTCGTTTACTTGCTTCACTTTGATATTACGAGTTTCATACGCCAATAAGATTCCAAACAGTAGCAGTATGCCTTTATAGCTAAACATTGCACCTTAAAACAAAAAATATCGTCTCAGTTTTGTAAAATGACATCTTACATTTCAGGAAAACTTTCTATTGCTACAATTAAGTTCTATTCTCAATATCTAATCAATTGTTTATAATGTTATCTCTAGGTCTATATAATTTTTCTGGTCATGATTTTATGCAGAATACACTAAAATTAAACCAAACTGTAATCATAATTCTAATCATAGTCTCAATCATAACTATAACCAAAATCTTAATCATACTTAGTAAAACCAAGTGAAAGGAGAATCTATGATGAGAAATGACCTTCTTAAATTATTCAAAACCATCTACCAATGTCATCAGTTATTTTATACATATTTCATCAAAGCATACCAAGCCAAATATTGATATGATTGCAAACACAGTGTTCCAACTGAGGAAGTATTTCAACATTCTGTCCTTTCTGCTGCTGCTTTTCATGGGTGAAGTTTTCCAGCGTTCTTGTAAGTGGATCAGTGACTTGCCAAGCAGTCATGATAGTGACATCAATAATTACGCACACTGCTACGACTATGAACATCTCCCATTCATGAACTGGCTGCAAAAGTTGACAACAAAATTATTTCGAATCTGATTTTAAACATAAAGAAATTTGACAGTGTATATTAACTCTATTGATGTCATTTTGATAAATATACAAATGATAATAAACCTGAATAGAAATAAATGGTAGTGGAAAGACTACAAAAAAGATTTAAGTTTTCTTATTCATGGGCTTCAAAACATCATCAATACACAGCAATCAGAAAACATAAAAATAATTTTTTCACAAATAATAAAAAGTGCGTATTAATGGTATTCTATAATTAATGTAAAAAACAAAGTTTATATACAAGTTGTAAGGGCCATATTATTAGTCATACATCTAAAACAGCAAATATTATTTT
>JAQIXG010001214.1:0-23547 GCA_034700105.1 Oconnorella tubifera | reverse complement strand
TATTTTTATTTATTTCTATTTATTTATTTGTATTTATTTTTATTTTCGTGTCATTCAGTGTTCACGTTCATGCGACACCGGACTGAGATCGCGTTACGTTAAATGTTTAACGCAAAATAACGTTATTTCAACGTTATGTGACGTGAACGTTAAACCTGAATCACGTCAAACTTGCAATACTCAATCTTGCATCACGTGGAGTGGTAACACGGGGGACGTCCAACAACACAGTGGTAACACTGCGGCGCGCGATAATTAATTAACATTTTTTAAACACTTTTGTTACTTTAAGTTAAATATATCAGTTATTATGCAAGTTATTTGTGATTTTATTCTACGTTATTTCAATAACATTTATTTTGGTTCTGATTCGTTATAAAGTCTGTTTTATGTTTTAAAACAGTTGTTTATTAGTTTAATGTAATGCCTAGACTCTAAGATGATTGGTAATAAATGCTTTATTTTGATTTGTTGTAAAGCCTGTAGTATAAGATGATTCTTAATAAATTTTTATTTCTTCATTAAACCTGTACAATGAGACGATTTTCGATGTTTATTTGTTTTCATTGGGTACAAAGCCTCTAATATAATATGATTCAGACTAAATGCTGTGTTCTGATTGGTTGTAGCGGCCGTCCAATGCGAGGATACGTTCAAGAATTGCCGCGTAGTCGTACAAGCGCGACTCTGTCGCTATGGTTACTACAGAGAGGTCTGCTGTTTCTCCTGTACCTCCCACAGTACAGGCGAGGCCACGCCAACATAGCGTCAGTCAGCAAATCACAGCGAGGCCACGCCTACACAGAGTCAGTCAACCAATCACAGAGGGTCTTACTAATTTTTAAATGAAGTTTAATCCAAATGTAAAGTTTCTATTTATACTGGTTGATTTGAATCTATTCTGCTGCCAAATTTAAAAAGTGATTTAAATCCGCGAATGTGAAACAGTATTTAAAAGATTTTGGCAGCAGATTGGACCTTCAAATGCAGCCTTAAATACTGATATCACGGGTTGTTAAGAATGGTGTATTACTAAAGGGTACAACAAGTCGGCTAATTATTTTCAATACATGAAACTCAAACTCAGGATTCTTATTGTCAGTCAATGAAATCTCACGTTATTTATAGATTCTGTAAATTGACAGTTCTTTTTACTTTTGGTCATTTCAAAAATGGCGCTTATTTTTTAAAAAGGTCTTTTAAGTCAATTTTTATAAATTTGAAAATTCGTCCCCCCCCACGTATGTGTGTATGTATGTATGTATGTATATATGTATGTATGTGTGTATAGCACAAATATTGTCTTCGATATTTAGCCAACTTCCCATTTCACCATTGACTTGAAATTTTGCATACAGACAACTTCTGATAAAAATTCACGAATCAATTAACAAATTTCCTAATTGATCATTAATTAATTAATTATTTAATTAAATTCATTAGCTTCATTATTCAACTTTTTGAGACGATCCTTATAGA
The DNA here is from genome assembly GCA_034700105.1 of Oconnorella tubifera. Classification (NCBI taxonomy): domain Eukaryota; kingdom Metazoa; phylum Annelida; class Clitellata; order Enchytraeida; family Enchytraeidae; genus Oconnorella; species Oconnorella tubifera. The sequence goes on along the minus strand of JAQIXG010001214.1, from coordinate 22,068 downwards.
CGAACACAGCACTACGTTACTAACAAGTTAATTCACTACTGAATTGCGCGGGGACCCTATACACATGTATAAAAGAATAATCTTTTAAAAAGTAATTATTTTACGCAATAATATGTAATAAAGTGTCGTTTATAAAAAAATGTTTACAAAAGTTATTCATACTCAGTACGAAATTATTTAATTATAAAGTTATTTGTCGTAATAATAAGGTTATTTTTATAATACTTTTAGTATGATAGAAATCGTTTTTTAAAAAGATTTTTTAATGCACAGATTTTGACATTTAAGACATATTTGACTTTTTGTGACAAGATTCTGTTTTATAAACAATGATAATCTTTATAAATCCTACAAAACTTTAAATTAACACATTAAAAAATTATAAGAAAACTTATCAACTATGTAGGGGGGGGGGGGGGAGGGGGGGGGTCGATCGCCCCTATGGATCCGCCACTGCTTAAATCAGTTCCCTCTCAAATTAGAATTTTTAATATTTAACTATTATCAGCATCTTTTTACGACCCTTCAATACGACCTTATAATTGTTAGCGTCATTGGATAAAAATAATGTTAAATATTTACTCATCAAATAATGTAAGTAAAATTCAAGTTATAAATGTCTGAAGAGTACGTACATTTGATAAATAGTAGCTCTACTCTCACCTAGTCCTATCGGTTACAGAAATATAATCAGATTATAATCAGATTATAAGTAATCTTTAATGTAATCTAAAAATTCATTTAAAAATAACAAGTCGAAAATAATAGCCTAAGTTGCATAAATGTTGAATTTAAATTTCTATCCCAATTCATTGAAATTTTCAATCCCATACATAGTAGGACTATATATCCGGTAATATCGTTTCATACATTATTAGAATATAAATTGTAACGAATAAATATTATCAAAAATATCAAAATTAATAATTGAACATGATACTCTAGAATTTAAATTTAAGTGTTAATTTTATATATACGACTTATATAAAGAGCGCACATATATTATATCCTTATTACTTCGCATCTCCCTCTCTCAAGCGGCGCACCGTGCGCATTTGGCTTATAAATGAGAATTATTTTGGAATAAAAATTTCATTATTCCTGTAGAAATATAATTTAAATCACTAATTCACATTCCGTTTTGTATGCATAGTATATTGTAGCTTTTGGCTCAATAATTATCGAAAACATATACAAGATCAATTAAATCTAATCAAAGAAACTTTTGGAAGTCGTTACCGGTTTAAAAACTGACCGAAAACACGCACAGAAATGGAATCCGATGTAGTCCTTGTAAGCTGCACGTATGACACAATTGTCATCTCGGATGACGTTGACGAAGAGGGACGTGACTCACGAGATCCCGTGTCTGCCGCTCCCTTGAACATAGAGTTATGCAAGTCAGTCAATCTTTGTGATGCGAGTTCCGTAGAACCCTTCTGTTCTAGAGATTCAAGGTATATAGGATCGTTAAGTCAAAAGTGTAAAGAGACAATAGTACCTAGGAACAAAAAATACGACATGTCAACTTCTGTCTCGAACATATGGGAGTCTGCATCAATGAAGCCAAAGACCTCATCGTATTCAGCTTATAAAGGGCACTTAATGCCAGAGTCTAAAGGAGCATTGAAAGGGATATGGGCCCCATCGTCCGAAAGCCCCATGGACTTATTGACTACATCGTTTACGAGGATCTCACACGACTTTGTCGACCCACTCACCCAACAGAAAAAAGAAATCGAGAGACAGCTGATTCAACAGTCTGTACCAAGTACTGCTGCTAAGATTAATGCGTCGAAAGCACTTGAAGAACTTCGCGCCACTGGTATACCTTATCCATTTACAGCAACCGAACAAAAAGCGAAGCATCAGCTTTCTTCAAAACAAAAGCGTAGAAAACTAACTGCTTATCGAGCTAAGTGCAAATTAGACTCAGATTTTAGAGAAAGGAAAAGTTTTCGTAACAAAAGAAACAAAGCTGCTAGATTACGCTCAGCAGCAGAGTTGAACCTCACCGGAATTTCAAGTCCGCCAGTCGAAGATAATTCACTTCCCACTTCCCAAGTTATTTCAAATCATCCGGCAGGTCAAGGTCCTGATAATAACAAGAAAGACGTTACAAAGGTGGTATTTTTAACAAATCACATGACAAGTACTAGCACAGATCTTCATCAATATCCTGATAATTCCAACGTGATAATCCCTGGCACATCTCTAGATATGAACGGTGAAGTAAGCAGCCAGGATGTCAATAGAAATTTGAATATTTTGCCAGTTTCAGTAATTTACCTCAAAAAACATAAGAAGCTAAAAACAGTTGAAAAAAAACGCAAGCTACTCGCTGCATATCGCGCTAAAAAAACTGAACCCAGAGTGGATGCTTAGGAAAAAGATTCGATATGCTTCTAACAAAGCTGCTAGACTCTACGCTGCAGAGAGGCTGGATGTCATAGATCTTGATCCCAGCAGCAGTGAAGCAACGCAGAAACTTTTCTCTGACACTGACATGAGTGTCTTAGATAAGATCTTTAGTGATTTTGGTATTATTAATAATAATGCATTTGATCCCGATGTATTTGGAAAGCTATTAGATCAGCAAGAGTTAGATCAGGCCAATTAAGACAAAACATTAGATACAGATGAAACTGCGAAAAATGATTCTACACAGAATGATTCTACATATATGTTTACGACTCAAGATAAGGTGGATCACATCAATGATCATCTAGAACCGCTTCTCGCGAATGACGACTGTATAATGTACGTGGAAGTAGGCAACAAATACGCTGTGTCACTAAAGGATAGCACTCCTGAATCATTTCATCAAGATTATAATTGTTCAGAAAAGATGAACCCTAATCGTCTTGGAAGACGGATTAAAAGTTCCCAAGAATCGAGTCTGCTTGCTGCAAATAAGCAGCATAAGCATATGAAGCAAGCAGATTTTAATGTTACTAATGTGTCCATATTTCAAAGTACTGATACTATAAAACTTAATCAACAACAAAGTTCCGCTGGTTTGTCTAAAATAGACCTTATCCGATCAGATGAGGTCTGGAAAGAAAAAGCTTCCGAAGCTTATGATTCAAATGTGGATAAGCCACAATTTTGGAAACAAGAGGCTTTAGAAGCACATGAGCCAAACTTTCAGAAAGCTTTCGAAGTAGAGTCGACCATTGAGATGACACCTGCTGAAGCTAAGCGTCTGGCCAAAATCTGTAGCAAGAAAGTCAGAGTAAACCGTTCGCAATCTGACAGACTGGTAGCCGAGGCGAGAGCGAGTTATGAAGATTTGGATCGTTCTCCGGCCAACAAACGCGTTCTCAGAAACAGATCATTTGACAAGTAAAATTGAAGAATTAAAGTCAAATATCGGCTCTCTTTTAAAGACCTATCGTTTTTCTCTTTTTCTTGTAATATAATCGAAATTTTAAAAGTAATTTATTTTCAACTCGATTCTTGTACTATATGTTGCATACGGGACTTTATCAATGATTTACTGTTGATTTGCTATTTAATGATTTACTTTGATCCGTTGTTCGATGATATACTTTTATTTGTCGTTGATTAGGCCGATAACTTTGATGCTCGCTTTGTGTTTTGTTCAGATTTCTGTTTTAAGTATAATGTTTAAAAATAAACTGTTATATGAGTTTTTCTGGTTTTCATGCTAGAATTTTCTACTGATTTTGTTCCGTAATTTCGATAAAATCATTACTATAATGAATAACAATAAATACACTTGAAAACATGGCTTATGCTGAGTCTAATTTTTGGTGGGGGCGGGGGTAAATTTCCACAAAATTTGCATCAACCTTTACAATAAATTATCTGTTTTAGTAACTAAGTTCTAATTTCTAACTTTGCTGATTGCTGCAATGAGTTTAATCCAGAGAGTTTTCGGTTAACAATTCTCATGCGCATGCTCGTTTTAAAATTGAACTGAACAATATGGTAAGTGACATATAAATGTAGCTGTGTTGAATTGTTTTATTGATGAATTGATCCCCTCCTTGATTAAAACTTGCGGAGTGCCCATCTGAGAATGGTCGCAAGGCGGGATGCGGATGTTTGCACCCCATCTCTTAAACTCAAAGACATAAGGGAAATTATAATATTGGGAACAATTAATTTAACTGTTTGCTAGCTATTTGACAGTAAGTGTGTAAGCCTACAGTGAAAAAAGGTTGTGCGCAGAATCTAACTATCGTCCAAATGGACTTAAGTTGTGCAGCTTAAAAAATTCTGTCAACATTCCCCATTGGTCTGCAATGACCTGGAAAGGAGGGATGGATTTTTTATTTAAGCACATAATTCCTTAACAGAATCTGATGATATTAACAAGGCCTTGAGTCACACGATCCAATGATATAGGATTCAAGTCACAAGGACTCAATTAAGTCAAGGTCAAGGACTTCACAGCTGATCCTAACGGAACGGCTAAAGTCAAGGACTAACATAACTCTCCTTACTGTCTATGATGATTATAATAACAACACCAAATAATTATTACAACTACACGCCGCAACTACAACGCAACTACAACTACACGTGCTTAAAATTTCTGGCTTTTAGTAGTTCAATTATGGATGTACAGGCCTACAGGATAATTCATCATCTTTTATATATCATAACAGAAAAGCCTTAGTAGCCTAATACATACGTAACTACATCACACAATGCAACGTACACGTCACGGTTAACATAGATATTGTTTTGTTCATTCGTAAGGGTAAAGTCGAAGAGAGAGGTTGTCTGCTTAAGCTTGTCATTTTATCATGTAAAGGAAACGTGAAAAAGTGTAAATTCAGCAGACAAAGGAGGGGACCTAGTCAGACGGTGAAGGGGGCCTAAGCAGACGGTGGAAGGGGTTTGACCAGACGGTGGAGGGGGCCTGACCAGACGGTGGAGGGGACCTGACCAGACAGTGCATGCAGGGCTCCTGCCCAGACGATGGAAAAGACCGGCCCAGACGATGGGGTTCCAACACCTCGAGGAGGATCAACCCATGGAGAGCCAGCCAGATACGTACGTATACTGTTTTTTTCTGGTATAACATATTTTATGGGCTGTAAATAATTCTACTTCACAATTTAATTAATAGTTACATGGTAAGCTTTAAGGGTTATAATATTACAAATACTTGAGCAGGTAATGGTAATTGGCATAATGTAAGGTTATATCTACGTTAAGATGGTTAGGTATTTTACAGGTTCCGATCTACGATTTTACCTCTACCTTTTATATATTTATGATATACTGTCAAGGATACATGCAGCTTAGCGCTGTTATATCAACGCTGATATATTTTATGATATACTGTCAAGGATACATACAGCTTAGTGCTGTTATATCAACGCTGATATATTTGATATACTGTCAATGATACATATGGCTTAGCACTGTTATATCAACGATGATATATTTGATATACTGTCAAGGATACATACAGCTTAGTGCTGTTATATCAACGATGATATATTTGATATACTGTCAAGGATACATACAGCTTAGTGCTGTTTTATCAACGATGATATATTTGATATACTGTCAAAGATACATATGGCTTAACGCTGTTATATCAACGATGATTTATTTGATATACTGTCAATGATACATACAGCTTAGCGCTGTTATATCAACGATGATATATATTTATACTTTTGCTATTTCTTACAATATTTAAGCGGTATAGGGGCTTAATATATATTTTTTATGATTATTTTAATATTAATTTGTAACATTTCTAACGCTTTCTGTTTTAATTTTGTTTCATGTACGCGAGACGGACGATAAGGCGCGAGAGACGAGGGACCATCAGGCGCGGGAGACGACAAGGACCACAGTCATCAGATGAGGGAAGTCAGTCAGTCAGATCAACAGATGAGAGAAGACACAGAGCAGATCAACTCAACTCAACGACGGACTCTCTCACTTTAAGGTAAAAACATGGCTGATTTCTCTTAAAAAAAACAGTCGTTTTTTGCTCCTCAAAGTTGATCGCCTCTACGCGGTGAGGAGTGGTAACTACCGGGGAGAGATGACATCAAACCTCGATAGGCGAAATGATCAACAACTTCTGAAAATATTGATAGTTCAACAATACAAATATTTCAACCGAATTTATCGCGTTTCATTTCTTAAATTCTAATTGTTATTAAAACTGAAGTTCACTTCTTAGTATTAAATTAAATACAAATAATAAGCCTATTAAAGGATAAAAGTATTGTAAATTAATAGATTAAATACTAATTTATTTATTATAGTAGTATTTAAAGAGACTAGATACTATTATAATATATACTTGGTCGGCCCTAGCCAAAATGGCGCCCTAGGCAAAGTATACATTTTGGCGCCCTCTGACTCCACTCAACCCGTCACAATCCAATGATGAATCAGCCAGAACCTTAATCTAACTAAATTAATAATTATCAGTAATTGAATTAGTAAGATATACCCTTCATAATTCTGGGAATGGTAAAAACGTTCAAATAATGTTGAAAAAACCAGAAATATTCTGAAACTGAAGAAACTGAAATATTCAGAAATACTAATTTTTCTGGCCTTCCTAAAACCAGCAATATTCTAACTTTAGCAAATGTTTCATCTATTTTAAACTTAAAAATAATTGAAAAGTACTTTTCTTGTTTTGCTAATTGCAAAGTTACTTATAACAAAGTCCCAGTAATCTGATGTTTGGGTTACATCGATCTCAATAGACAGCATATCCAGAGCTGTTAAGTCTCTCCTGTCACAGAGGCCCGCAGATACGTTTTTATTAACTTCAACTTTGAAATACTTCTTTCGCCAGTAGCCACACTGATTGGAATAGTTAACAAAATTCGCATTGATATAACCGTGTTTGGAAAAAGTTCCAAGCAACGAGTTAATTTTAAAAATTGAAGAACTGAAAATAAAATTTCTACGATGGTTGCAACTTATTTATTTGGTAAACTATTGTAGCATTACCAAGTAAATAAGTGGCAACCAACATACAAATTATAATAATTCTATTTCATTTCGTTATAATAATGAAATAGAGCAATAATAATTATAAAACTTATTCCGTCAATTATTCGACAAGCGAGCGCTTTGGATTCAAATGAATAATCATTGTATTTTTTGTGAAAATGGCGCCCCCTAGACTGTGGCGCCCCACGCAACTGCCTGCTTTGCCTGTGCCTAAGGCCGGCCCTGAATATAGACTAATATAGAATAAAAAAGTTACAACGATCACAATGATTAAAATGCAACATCAAATGCTGATATCACTTGTTGTTAAGTTTGGCGTATTACTAAAGGACGTATTACAACTCTGCAAAATATTTTGAATACATGAAACTCAAACTCAGGACACGCTTATTGTTAGCCAATGAAATCTCACGCTATTTATAGATTCTGTAAATTGACAGTTCTTTTTACTTTCTGTTTTTACTAAATTTGTAAAAAGTACCTTTTTAGAAATTGAAAAATTCAATTGCCTAATTAATTAGTTAAAATGTAATTTTGTAACCCCTCTCCTTAAATCCTCTCCCCCCCTTCTTTCAATTGTGAAAAATTAACTACATATTAAACACATTATTATTATTTAATAAGATAAATATTCAGAATACTTTCTTATAATGCAATGTTTAAATAAAAGCAAAGTTTAAATAAACCCAAAGTTTAAATAAACGCAATGTTTAAATAAACACAATGTTTCAATAAATATACTGTTTAAATAAACATAATATTTAAATAAAAGATCCGTTTAAATAAACGCAGTGTTTAAATAAACCAAAGTTGTTGACGACTATAAATAAATGCACGAAAAACTACTTCAAAATATTGGCAGCACTTTGGAAAAATGTTTAAACAATAACTTCTACCAAACTTTTCAACCGCTTATTTTTCACCTAACGTCACATCAGCACAAAAATTAAAACCAAACTGCACGGTTCAAACCCAACAGATAATTCTAATAATCAACCCAACAAACCAAAAAAATCAAAAATTAAACCCCCATCAAAAACTTGACTAAAAACCATCCCAAAATCTTTTTCCCCGCCCTCCCCACGTCCCACCCCCACCCTTTTTTCTAATCCTCCTCCCCCTTTTCCCCCCCATCCCCCAGGGGCCTGACAATCAGCCAAGTTTCATCCAGGGCCCTCGTGGTCAACCCGTATAAGGGCACCACTACTTGACCCGGGGCCAGCTCTAGGTTAAAATGCCGTAGGGTAAATATTAGAAAGACGGCTGTCTCGGACAGAGAGAGCCGATAGCCGGGACATTTACGCTTGCCAGCAAAGCCGAACGGCTCAAAAGATAACGCAGGAAGGGAATCTAGAGCGGCTGCGTTAAAGCGTCCAGGGTCAAATCTGGGGGGAGAATTTTTTTTTAATAACTTTGTAAGTTAATCATTTTTGTAAGATAAGAAAAATGATATAGTTTTGAATGTTTGTCTGTCTGTCTGTACATCTGTCTGCCAGTCTGTCAATCTGTCACTAAGTTAGTCAGTCGGTCAGTCAGTCTGTCTTACTGTAAATCAGCCAGTCAATCAGTAAGTCTGTCAGACAATCAGTAAATCTGTCAGTCAGTCAGTTTGTCTGTCTGTAAGTTAGTCAGTCAGTCTGCATTCTGTCTGTCTGTCTGTCTGTCAGTCTGTCTCCATGTCAGTCTATTTATTTATTTAAATGTTGTAAGTTTATAATTAAGTAATATAGTTTTGAATGTCTGTCTGTCTGTCTGTATATCGGTCTGTCCGTAACAACAAAACTACTGACTTTGTAGGATTAGGAAAGATGTTAGGATCATGCAAAATAACGCCAAGAGCGTGAACCACAGGCGTCTGAAACAAAAAAAACGTTGTTTAACGTCACATCAGCACAAAAAACGACATGTGACTAATATGAATAAAACTTTTTAAAAATAAAAACTGACTTTGTAAAAACTTTAGCAATGTACTTGACAATATCTTACTTTCTCTACAGAGGGTCAATGACCTCTATAGCCGGTCAATGACCTCTATATAGGGTCAATGATCTCTATAGCGTTTAATGACCTGCGAATCTATTAAATGCTGTTTTATAATCACAACACAAAATCAAAAATAAAATGGTTTAAATTTATATTATACAAAAATACTTTTCTTTTAAATACTGACCCCTGGGGGTAGTTTGTGCCCCCCCACCACACTTTCAAAATCTTGAACCCTTGCGGAAAAAGTTCCAATTCTTGAACAACGCAGAGTTTCATTTATCGCTTTATTCAGGTAACTGAAACAATGTTACATCAGCACAAATGCGTCTATTCAGTGATAAAAGCTGTACTCATTATATTTTTACTGTTTAAAGTCACATCAGCACAAATGAGTTTATTTATTGATGCGTTTATTGATGCGTTATGAACGGCATGTGTAGAAACCAAGTGATGAGTGAACGCTCGAGTCTTAAAACGAGAAAATAATTAAGTAAATAATATCATTACCAAATATAACAAAATAAAATTAACTTTCTGCACCCTTTAGCAAAACATATACTTCCACAGAAACTTTAAATTCTCGAGTATAATTTAAATTTTTAAAAATAAAATTTTAAAAATTCGACTTTAACTCACGGCAGTTTTTCAATCGTCTCAAAACTGACTTGTTCCCCCCGACCAATCACAGAGAGTATTTCTGAGCGCGCTTTCTTTTGAACATCCTGATTGGTTGCAAGATGATAGATGCACCAAAATAGCACTGAAAAAGAGATCGAGATTGTCGCTTAACGTCACATCAGCACAAATGCGTCTATTTACTGACGCGTTATGAACTGTGTGTGTGTATAAATCAAGTGATGAGTGAATGCTTCACCCAGTAAATTATTTTTTGAAAGTATTTTTTTTTGGGGGGGGGGGTGGGATGGAAAAAACACTTATTCCTAACAGTATATAGTGATTATGTTGATGATTATCAAGATGATAACGATAACAATTACGATGATAATAATGCTGATAATTCCATTGATAATAATGATGAAAATTATGATAATTCTAATTAATAATGATAATAATTCTGATGATGACGTTGATGACAATGATGATGATGATGATGATAATAGTAATAATGATGATAATGATGACAATAATGATGATAATGATGATAACTACATGATGCACTGGTTAAAGTGCCCCCTATGAACATAGTTGTAAGGTCAGCAATAGAGGTCATATCGTCAAGTTCAAGATCAATAAGAGCGTCTATAAATAGCTTCCCCCCTCCCTCCCTCTCTCCCCCCTTCCTTTCTTTTATGGCACCGCGCCAAATCTCGTACAATCTGTCTCTGTCTGAAATAAAAGACAAAACTTGCGTACCCTTCAACCGAGCATTCAATTACATTCGATCTTCTTGAGGTACCATTCCCCTGAGCCAACAATTTAATAGTCAATGACAAATAGACAGAGAAACAGATAGACAGAGAGACAGATAGACAGAGAAATTGATAAAAAGTAGGGCTGCGGATATTAGCGATTAATTAATCGATTAATCGCTAAAAATTTTAATCGATTAAAATTCATTAGATCAATAATTTTTCGATTAATTTTTACGAATGTAAACGTCTAAGTAATAATAATATATGGGAAATATTTGGGTTACTTTTCCTATGTATTATTATTATTTAGGTAATGCGTCTTTGAAAAGCCGACCACACACTCTGTTTAGAAGAAATCGAGGTATCTACTGCCACGTCAGATTTGCAGTGCCTGCAGTAGATTTCCTATTATAATGTTGCCGAGCTGTTCGATATCTAGTCAAATTTCTGAGAACGATTTATAACTTTGTGCGTTATAATTAATCGATTAATCAATTAAAAAAAAATCAATTAATCCAACAAGAAAATTTTAATCAGTATCAGCCCTAATAAAAAGACAGACAAACAAATTATAAAAATTTATTTTTCAAGGTATATAAAAAAGATTTAAAAAAATTCAGCTTTTGACAAAAGTCATAAAAATTAACCCACCCCCCCTTCAGAATTTTTATACCCACTTTGAGTGAATCTTTTGTCCCTCTTGCCCCCCGCCTCCGGGACGTCCCCCTTAAAACGAATCTCTAATTCATTCATGCACTAAAAAAAATTAACAACAACGAAATAAAAAGAACAAGAGTAAAAATTATCCGGAGCAAATCGCAGATAATAATATGAACCCATATTTATTAGTTTAGTTACTAGAGACAGAAAATTGTCAAACAATTCTATATAATGAATCTATAAAAAGAAATGTTTTTGGTTTTACAATCTAAATTCGTTAAATAGGAGACTGGATACAGTTACACAGTTTATAGCATCATTGTGATAGAGAGACAGACAGACAGATGGACGAACAGAGAGACAGACAGAGAAACAAAAAGATGGATAGATAGGCGGGAGATAAATAGATACACTACCGGATAAACGGAAGAGGACCCAGAGACAGCAAGAGACAGCGAGATAAACAAACGGACAGCTACAGACAGACAGAAACAACAACAGGCAAATACAGAGCGAGAAAGAAATACAGCTGCAAACGGATAGCTAGACACATCTAAAGACAGACAGACAGACAGATATAGACAACCAACAGACAGACAGACAAACAGACAGACAGACAGCTACATACAGCATTGATAAGATCATATATTTCTCTGCACAGTTTATCGTCATTAAACTGCTGTCCAAATGAAGTCAAGAGAAAAGTTTTGACAGCAAATAAATGCATTTCTTCTTGAAGAGGAATGAACTCGTCCTTTGGTTGCTTCTTCCATCTCTCTATCATTTCGCTAGACAACTACAACACAGAACACAAGTTATACGCTTTGTACCCTTCTCCAAGCATGCTGTCTATAGCAATAGCTGTTTGCTAAGTACCCTTCTACCAAGCCTACTGTTTATAACTCTTCATTGAACTTTCTTTAAGATGTACCCTTCACCCAAGCCTAAGGTTTTTATAAATGCTGTAATCTTAAACCTAGAAAAAATAATAAACGTGAATAATAATACAAAATAAATAACTAACCTTGTTGAAAACATCAAAGAATGCATTGACAGCCGACTGAGTGTAGCATTTAGAATAAATAGCGTGCCTTCTGCGCCCTTGAGCACCATTTGTATATTGTATAGACGAGTCAGTAATCAGCTGATTGTACATCTCAAATAATTCATCTAAAAAAATTGAGGGGGGGTTCTCTATAGGAGAGGGGCCATTTTACGGGAGAGGGGATCAGAGAATAGTGGGGCGAGGGGAGTGAGCTGGGGGCTGTGATTATCATTCTTAATGTACGCTTTTACTAAGCCTGCAGTTTATAGCATAGCAGTAATATTTATTCCTAATGTACCCTTCTACCAAGCCTACAGTTAAAATCTTTGCACTTCCATCAAACACTCTCTGTTTGATAAGATTTGGTACATTTAATAAACTGTGGAAGTTGGAGGGGTTAAGTTTAAAATTTAAACAGGAGGGGACAAAATAATAAAAATAAAGAATTTGTAGAACATACAAGGTCTGTCAAAGATCTTGGACTGTTCTGCCAGTAGTTCTGGACTTGCCAGTGAGACACAAAGTTTCTGTCCAAGATAGAATGACGCTATAGAACCGTAGTCAGCGTGGAGACGTTCTAAGAACTCATGCAAGCTACCACTGGACACTATGTCTGGAACATTCCCCTCTCTGAGATAGACAAGGTAAGTTAAAGGTTAGGGCTAGGTTTAACATCTGGATTAAAGTATTATATGATGTGAAAGAAGTAACTGTTAAATTTTAACATCGTACTAAAATGTGCAGCGAGTTAAGTTTAATGACTGGATTACCGTGTTATATAAACGATGTCTCAGACGTAGCTGTCAACTTAAGCGTCTTACTAAAGGGTGCAGCGAGTAAGAGAAATAGTGAGCTATCCGGGATTTGAACCTGGATCTGTCCATTTCAAATTAGATTTATATAATTTCAAATTAGTTCATTCCATAATTATAATAAATAAAAATATTTAAATAAACAAAAAGAATACTTACATAGGATCAACAGGATCCGGTCCTGGAATTGTTGTGTACTTTTTGGTTCCCTAAAAATAATAGTATTTATAAAATACATTAAATAAATAAATAGAAAATACATAAATACATCAGATGAGAAAATTCATAAAATTTGAACTAAGACTTATATAAATTTATGGTAAAACCTTAGTTTAGCGTCGTAAATTAAATCCATTTTCTCAAAACCTTAGGTTAGTGTCGTAAATTAGGGTTAGGGTTAACCCTAACCTTAATTAGGGTTAACCTTAACCCTAATTTACGACGCTAACCTAAGGTTTTGAGAAAATGGATTTAATTTACGACGCTAAACTAAGGTTTTACCAAGAGTAAGGTTGTAATAGTATTAAGATTAGAGTTAGGATTCGAATTGTATATATTAAGATTAATTAAAATTATATTAGAGTTAGACTTAGGGTTAGAATTATATTAGGGTTAGAGTTAGGGTTAGAATTATATCATGGTTAGAGTTATGGTTAGAGTTAAGGTTTATATCATTCGCTAGGACGAGCCGACAGCGTTGGATGATTACGTCAATCTAGACGACGGATACTTTAGTTGGGAGGTAGTGACGTCATATCGATACGAACCTGAACGTTGTACGGTCTACATACTTAATATGACGTCACAAGCATGGATGGACCGTACGTACTCGCTATCATTTCAATCTGACGACCTTTTTAGTCGTTAGTTTTTACATGAGAAGTTGCGTTGATCAGACGCACTTGTCATTTCAGTGATACAGTACAATGCGTTTGTTTCAAATAGACCTTCGTAGTGTACTTTATGTAAACATATTGTGTTGATCAGACGCACTAGTCATTCAGTGATACAGTACAATAAGTTTGTTTCATATAAATCCTGTACATTATTCGAACTTACTATGTTGATCAGACGCACTAGTCATTTCAATATTTTTATATTATTAGCTTCATTTTCCAACCGCCACATTTGGTGGCACTTCATGGCCGTGGCGGTCCCCGACACCCCCCGTCGTAACTTCGCCTACCTGTACATCGAGGGGGGCAGCAACGATGACCCCGACCAGGCCCCCCCAGCAGAGGATAACGATAGGGTCATCATGATTAGGACGATGGCGGCCATTTCTGGTTATTTTACCGCGGTTATATTTCAAGTTCCGAACCAAGGGGTCATTTTTGCGGTAAGTTTAATTAGGGTTAGAATTTGGGTTAATTAAATTGGGAGTCATTTTTGCGGTGAGTTTTATTAGGGTTAGGATTTGGGTTAGTTAGAAAGGATAATTTTAATTTAGGGTTAGGATTTGGGTTAGTTAAATTAGGATAAAAAACTTAATATTCTATTAACAAAATAATATGTTTTATACAATTTAGATTTATTGTAAAACAAATTAAACAATGAATACTTTCTTAAATAAAAAAATCAATATGTTTTTTCTTGTAAAACGAATATTGTTTTATAAAAAATGATTTTTTAATAAAAATAAATATTTTATTCCAGAACGATCCGGATCAATCCAGCAGAGGAGAAGATAGATTCATCGCCTGGACCTGGAGGACCTACTTGGACTACCCAGAAATCAGTCCATACGTTATAGCTCGCATGCCTATGACCAAGGTCAACCAACGACCTTGAAATTTTCTATATAAATAAGCTCAAGGTCAAGGACTGACCTTGTGTTTTTTGTACTGAAATATTGTTTAAGTAATTAAGTATTAAAGGATTACTGTATCAATTGATTTACAATTGTTTTATACTTATATTAATTAATACACTACAAAACGGAGGCGAGAGTTTTTGATTGGAGGGGGGAGGGGGTGGGGGTGGTGGGGGGCAATATCCTCCTCAAAAATTACCCGGCGATCTTTTTTTGCATCTTTTTTATTTCTTCGAAACATTTTCAAGTTTTTTTCCAAAATATTTCTACTTATATATTTTAACTAATGTTTAAACTGTTTTATTGGGTTACATTCTGTTCATAATAACATTAGGGTTAGGATTTATGTAAAACAATATATCTAATCTGTGTTGATGTGACGCTATTGTTCTGTTTTTAGTCGGCCAAGCGCGGATTGGACGCTATCAGAGAGTTAGTTCTGTCTCTAGATCCAGACAGAGATATCTCGCAATTCGCTGTGGGGGGTGGGTCTAAGGTACGTGGTAGGCGTGGCTTAATAGCCTGACAGGCATCTCTTTACTCCGCCCCTAGCGAATATTTATCTGCTTTATAATCAAGTCTCGTTAGAGATGCGGTTAGAGCGCTGGACTCGGACGCGACAGATCTAAGTTCAAATCATGGATAGATCAGTGTTTCGAAGACTAGCTGCACCCTTTAGTAAGACGCTTAAATTGACAGCTACGTCCGAGATATACTGTAATCCAGACGTTAAACTTAACCTTAAACTTAACCCTAACTTATATTATCTTTTTATATTTTATATCTAATAAATTCTTATCTCTATTTTATCCTTCAGTACTCTACATGCTTTTATTTTAAAATGAAAACTATTACAAATACGTTTAATTTTTATACTGGATATTTTTTTTATATATTAGAGGGGGTGGACCGCGTGGAGCCTGGCGTCCACGGACAGAAGGGTCATAGCTGTCACTCCAATTGTGGACAGCCTGCTCAATTTTGAAGACGTAAGCTCCCCCTCTCCAATTTTACTTACTTAACCCCCCCAATTTTAATAATGTAAGACCCCCCATTATATAAAATTATATTTACCTAATTTATATTTAAGTTCTATTGTTCGCTATTTTTTAGAGAAATTAAATTTAAAATAAATTTAACCGAATTATTTTTTTAGGGTTAGGGTTAAGGTTTCATTTCCTTGGCACCCACACCTCACCTCCACCGCACTCACCTCCCCCCCCCCAAATCGCATTTTGTATGCCACAAGCGCAAACTTGCAAAAACCTATAATTTAAAACTAAACAACTGTGTTTTTGACTTATAATTATAGTTTTATTTTTGATATGTTTTTAGACGATGCAGGCCCATTATCGTAACCTGGGGGGCTGGACCTTCGTGTTCATCGACTACTGGGAGTTGAACCTGACGCAACATTTCCAGGATGACAGGGTCACTAACTGGGTGGATGGGCTCTGGAATTACGAGGATATGTTTCGTTAGTATTTTAAATCAGTATTTATTTCTAAATAATTCTTTTAAATAGGCACTAAAGACGGTACAAATAGGTCATAAATATGACCAGAAGATAGACTACAAATTATGCTGCAGATATTTGTTATTCGAACCCGAGACCTGTATCATCCTGTCCGACGCTTTAACTACTGCGCTAACCCAAAGTTAACTTATGAATTGTTAATTAATTAATTAGCTGTTAGTTAATTACCTCCAGGTTATAAAGAACGTTTAGAATTAATTCCTAAGCTGATGATAAGCGCTACGGGAGATGAATTCTTCATCCCGACTGACTCGCATAATTGGTGGGACGAGATGGGCGGGCCCAAGTGGCTCATGTATGTCACCTTTTGTACTTAATGCATACTTTTATGACTTTTATTAAATAATACATTTAGAGGGGGGGGGAGGGGGAGATTGAACCCTGAAAGTTTTATAAAATTAAAATCTAGTTTAATGTCTATAGAAATTTGTTTTAATATAAAACTTTACTAAATTCTCAGAAAATATTATTCCTGTTTTCCGTCAGGATGAATCCTAACGTAGGACACAGTATGAATCCTCGCGAAGGACTGGCTATTGAAACAATAACCGCCTGGCTACTCCTTCTACTGGAGGTAAGGTTATACAGCCGACCCACATCCCTCCTCGATTCTGGGAGAAATATAATTATATATTCTCCCCCCTCCTTAAAATATTATTAAATCTTCCCTCCCCCACCAAAGTTTTAAGTGATATCCGCTGCTTGTACTCCCCCCCCACCCCCCCCTAAGGGATTTCTATTCGTTCTAAATCGTTTTCGTGTAAATGAGTTTTTAACTGACAGTTCAAAGTTACTATTATTTCCAGCCTCCCCCCTCCCAGAGCCCCCACCCCCCCCGGTCAAAATAATTGAACAATTTTAAGTTTTTAAGTAAATAAATGTAAAAGTGTGACAGTATGCAAAAATAAAAATAAAAATTACAGGCCTTTGATATAAGAATCAAAATTTATTTTTGAATAAAATTGATTGAACCCAATAAATTGAAAGAATAAAATAAACTATTCAGACAAGTTTGCCTAACGTACCGGAAGTGAGTTGGAAGCGAGAGACGACTGTGACGGGGGGAGGGAGGATCCACCTGGACGTAGATTCGACCCCGGACACCATCCAGGCCTGGATAGCGCACACCTGGAAAAATGAAACCAAGTAAGTGTGTTAACGTCACATCAGCACAAAATGCTGTAACAAAGTAAGATTTTGTTATAGCCTTTGTGCTGATGTGACGTTAAACGATCAATAAACGTATACCTCAGTTTATGCGTGCTTGTTTGTTGTTTAACGTCACATCAGCACTAAAAGGCTATTTCATGATGCTTTATGAACTGAATTCGCAGATATGTAATATTATTTAAAATTGATAATTTTATTTTATGATTTTTATTTTTTAATAATTTTTAACTACCACAGAAAAGATTTCCGTCAGGCGGCCGGGTGGCCCCCCACGGCCCATTTCGTCCCCTGGGACACCACGGACGTTAGAATTACGGTTAGAATTTCAGTCGATTTCTAAAATTATTCTAAAAGTTAGAAATATATTTATTTTTATTAAACTTGATATATAATATGGTAATCCAAACTTAGCTTGTTGCACCCTTTAGTAAAACGCTTAAACTTAACTTAATTTCTGATATTCAATAATTGTACAAATTATATTTAAGTTTAAATTTGATTTATAATAATTTTTGTACTCTATATTTTCATGATGTAGGGCCCCAATAGTTATGAAATAGAAATCGCTGAAGATTTGCCAGGATTTGGGGGGGTCTTTATTGAGGTAAATATTATAGTTTCAATATTTTCATTTGTGGTAGGGGTTTGGGTCTCTGGGACTATGCCCCCATCTAGTCCAGTTAAAATATCTAATCCGACGACCTTTTTTAATGTTAAAACATTTATTCTCAGTTTTCTTGTAGTTTTCAATGTGCTACAAAATTTCTCTTATTTGAACTTAGGGGAGGGGGGGGGGATAATAATATTATTGATTGATTTACTGATTGATTTATTGATTCACTCATTGATTGACTGATTTAACGATTTATTGATTGTTTTATTGATAAATTAATTTATTTATTAATGGATTGATTTATACATTTATTGATTGATTTTTCAGTGTATATGGACATCCCTGATCCCCGGCATCGCACTACGTCTGACGTCAGAGATCCAAGTGACCCCGGACACCTTCCCCTTCCCTCCCTGCTCCGGGGCGGGCTGCTGGGGGACACTTGTCTAACAACCCCCCTTCTACCCTCACCATCCCACCCCCCTTAAAGATTTTATTTAAATTTTTTTTTTTATAATAAGAATTATAATAAAAATGATCATAATTATGTCGTTTCAAATTAAAAATAAAAAATTATGAATTGATGAGTTTCGTTATTTTGATAATATTTCGTAAAAATACGAGCTAAGAAAATCTATCAGTTACGATATCGTATCTTATCATAAACAGTAACTTCGTAACGTCACATCAGCACAAAAACTAGGCAACATCGTTAAATAAATGTTCAAATTCAAAAATAGCATTGTTCAAAGTAATTAATCGTCAGAATAAATTGTCGCACTACAAATTGTAATATCATAAAAATTCACAAAACCCAAACGCTCACAATGGAGTATCCCCCACCCCCACCCTAATAAATTAAGCCTAATAAATGAATCATGAGATGGGGGAAGGACGTACCCCCCGGTAACCAACAAACCCTGTAAAATATGCCATACTATTGCGTGCATAATTTTTAATTTTGTTTTTGATAATTAAGTGTTCAAAAATCAATTTCAGTTGAAATAATATTTTATTACATGCCACTAAACATATATCAATGTGATTTTAAATTAGGTCAAAATGTAAGCGACTAATTTTGAAAATAGTCGTATATTCGCGGAGAATTTTTTCAGTATAAGCATCTGTTGATTATCTGTCGATGTAATGTCATAATGAATGTAGGTCTGTTATAATAACTGTAGGCCTGCTATACTAACTATAGGGCTGTTATAATAACTATGCTATAATATTTTTGCCAGAAATTAAGAAGATAAGAGATTTTAGATAAAATAAAAGGACTAGTTAAAGTTGTCCTTCGTTTAGTTGATCTCATACGATTGAGACTCAGTCCTATATAGGACTGTAGGAATAGAGAAGATAGGATGTTGTATTTAGGGTTAGGAATCGTTTTGGCCTTTTTTGCGGCCAGTTGCAATGCTGGATTTACATGGGTTAGATTTAGTTGTATTATTATTTTATTAAATTATTTATTAAACAGTTACATATATTATTTATTTAACTGTTTATTTGTTCAATCATTCAGTTATATTTATTTTTTATTTCAAGCATTCCAGTTTTAATATTTAGTTTTATTTTTATTCACTAGGAGGCGTTAATATTTGTAATTCAATTTTAATCGCTAGGAAGCGCCATTTATTTTTATTTTTCTTCGCCAGGACGAGCCAACTGCTCTCGATCATTACGTACACAGAGACGACGGCGCGTTCAAATGGGACGTCGTGACGTCATATCGCTTTGATAACGACAGCTGTACTGTCTACATTCTAAATATGACGTCACAGATCTACATGGACGGTGTGGTTCTATAGGCCAAAGCTTAATTCATTGTTTGATTATCATTTCGTTATTATTTTATCATCATTTTATCATCATTTGTCATCATTTAGGTTTTGGAACTAGTAGTATTAGGAATTTGGTTTAGGAATTAGGGTTAGAAACAGGATTTTTGTTATAATTAGGGTTGGAAATTAGCGTTAATCTTATAAATTAGGGTTAGAATTAGCGTTATATCCCATTAAGAACTTCCAACTTGCAGATTCGTTCACGTCACGTTCTGTCTGGTGGCATTACATGGGCGTGGCCGTCCCTGACGTCATAAAACGTGACTTCGCCTACATGTACATTGACGGGGGTAATAACAACCCAGGGGCGGGCCCCCCCGGACCAGGGGACGACCGCGTGACGGCGATGAGACTGACGGCGGGGATCTCAGGCTACTTCGCCTGCTTCCTGCTCCAAGTGCCCAACCAGCCGCATATATTTGGGGTAAGAGAGGGAGAGATATATAAGTTTTAAGTTAAAAAAAGTTTTAAGAAGTTGTAAAAGTAACAAAATATAGTTTTTAATTGCATTGCAATATAGTTTGATCTGTGTGTGAGTATATGTTTATGTGTATGTGTGTGTGTTTATGTGTCTATATGTGTATGTATGTATGCATGTATGTATGTATCTATGTATGTATGTATGTATGTAATTGTATATATGTATGTAATTGTATGTAAGACATGTATGTATGTATCTCTATGTATATTTGTATATATGCATGCATCTCATTCATACATACATCTATGATACGTGACACCCACTTGACTGTTTATGTTTGACCTTTAGAATGACCCTACTAATAGGTCAAGGGTGGAGGACGCTTTCATCGCGTGGACCTGGAAGACCTACATCACGACCCACCAGGACCAACCAGAGGTCATCGCCCGCATGCCTATGACCAAGGTCAGACGATGACCTTGTAGCTGATAGCATTCTTTTGATAAATAGATTCTAGTTTTGATTTCGTTTTAGAATTTTAGGAGGGTTAGGATTAGGGTTATGATTGTTTTAAAAGGGTTTTTATATGATGGATGGATGGATGATGATGAATGGATGGATGAATGAATGATGGATATTTAAATTTTCTGAATTGATATATGTGTACGTGAATTCACCGATGAATGGATGAATAGATAAATTGTGGAATAGATGGATGGATGGATAGATGAATTAATGTTTTTTTGGATTTATCACTGATAAATGGATGGATTGATTTAAAATTGGATGGATTAAACAGTGGATGGATAGTATTTAATAAATATGTAACTGATTTATTTGTAGGCGGGCGTTAGAGGCTTGGATGCTATCAATGAATTTATACTTAGCATACTGCCTGATCATGACGTGCAGGACTTTGCTGTAGGTGGCGGGTCTAAGGTAAGCGCTGGGTTAGGTAGGCGGGGCTTATGTTATCTTTAACCTAAGTAGGCGGGGCTAATATTAGCTTTGGGCTAACTGGGGGGGCTATCTATTGCTTGCATTAGAGGGGGATTTTTGCTACCAAGTGATGAGTGAACGCTCCCTTTTTATTAACCAACCTTTGTAAAAGAATAATTTCATAAAAACTTATAAAAATAAAAATTGTACAATTTTTCAGCGGGGTTGGACGGCCTGGAGTGTCGCGGCCACTGACCGCCGGGTCAAGGCCGTCACGCCCATGGTCATGAGCCTGCTCAATTTGAACGACGTACGTAGAATAAAGATCATCAGATTTTTTCATAAAAAATCTCTCAAATTTTGGCCAAATTAGGAGAATTTGTAAAATACCCAACTTGGCTTCTGTTCGTTTGGTTTATAGCGACAAGGCTTATTAGAGTAGAGAAGTGGTTAGAGCGCTGGACAAGCACGCGACAGGTCCAGGTTTAAATCCCGGATAGATCAGTATTTCTCTAACTCGCTGCACCCTTTAGTAAAACTTTACAGAGTAACAGTGGTTATGATAATGATAACAATGATGATGATAATTATAAAATTGATGATGATAATGATAAAAATTATGATAATGATGATAACAAAGATGACGCTGATGATGATGATTATGATGATGATAACACTGAAAATGATAGAAATGATCGTGATGATAATATATAATAATGATGATGATGACGACGATGATGACGGTGATACTAGACCCTGCAAGCCCACTATCGTAGTCTGGGTGGGTGGTCGTTTGTGTTCAACGATTACTATGAACTGAATCTGACGCAACACTTCCATGATGACATCATGACTAACTGGGATAATGGGCTGTATAACTATG
>JAQIXG010001213.1:0-23555 GCA_034700105.1 Oconnorella tubifera | reverse complement strand
CAGAATAACACATGACATCATGTTATGGATTAATGAGCACGCTTAGATTAGATTAGTATCTTATATGCTTATATTGGACGAAACTCCACTTAATCAATGACAAATCGCGTAGAAATAATTTAATTGAATAAGTTATTTAGGCCTATGTAGTAAAGTTTGATTCGTTAAATAATCAGAGGCGTCAATTAAACATTTTAAAGTGAAGGAGGAAATTGAAAAATACAGTTGATCACCTTTTTAGATTTTCTGTATAAAATTCTGTGCAATTGTAGGCCTATCTTTAATTTTATTTTAATTTTCTTATTATGCATATAGCTATATTTTTCACACGTTTTTGGATAGTGCAAACACTATTCAAAAATTATTATTTCGGGAATAAAAGTATCCAATTGCCTTTTCTTGGGATGGGGAGTCCTTCTAATATATACCAATATATGTAGGCCTAATACTGAATACTTTCCAAAATCAGCGGGGATGGGATAGGTAAATGATATCCTTGATTAGACGTGGTATAGAATGTTTCAGTTTAAAAAAATACAATTATAAAAGATTACAATGACGCCACTGTTTTTAATATCTCGAATTAATTCAATTAAGTAATTATTATTATTAAATTATTATTAATTATTAAGTTAAAATCCTGGACACGTGTACGGCTTCGTACTGAACGCCTAAGGAGGCGAACAATACAGGTCCACAAAGCGCATCACAGGGGGTTTGAACCCGCGATAGCGAATTTTTGACCACAAGGCGAGCTCCTCAACTCGTTCAGCCATCATTCGCTGTGTAAAATATTGACTTAATCTTCAATTTAACGTAACGCGAATTGTCATTTAATACCTTTTTTTAGACATACCTTAATAAAATTAGCAAAAAATTGAGCCAGAATTTGGTAATTGTAATATAATTATCATTGTTTACTATAAAAAGCATTTTAACTAGATTATTATAATTTTTAAACTTAAAGTAAAAAATATTTGAAAGCTTAATATTTAATCGTCAGATGGCAATAAGCTGTACAAAATTCAAAATATTTCTCTAATTATTGACCAATTAAAACGCGACATTATATTTTCTGCGGAGCTGACTAGATGACATATTTTGTGCACTACGTTACATTTTGTCACGTAGTTAATATGTTACACGAGACACAATACCCCCAACCAATTAGGAATGAGATTCCTAAGGCCTGTAGAAATAAAACTTGCAACGTTTAATCAAAATTTACTAGTACTATTTTAAATTATTTATTCTATTATTTGTGAAATATTATGAAATTATTTCTATTTATTAAAAATTACTATTTAAAATTGTATTATCTTGAAAAAAGAGATAAGTCAAGTTTTCCACTATGTTTACACCCCAGGTTACCAAAATAAGGCGCAACGTAAGGGGCTATCGTCTAAGGGTTAAGCCTCACCTTCCCAAGAATGTTGATCAATTTCTTTTGGAGTATAATGGCATCATTGATATAAAAAATTGCTATAAAGTGCTTAGGATATTAGAAATACTCTAACATAGCATATTTTTATGAAAATTAGCAAAACACTGCATATTTGATCTTATTTTATATTGGAAAAGTTCTGTGATTTTCAAAAACACTCGACGATTCGCAATTATTTACACTGTAATGAATTTCATACCGTCATTTTCGACGGGTAATTGCTAGTTAGATTAATAATAATCACTGTTAAAAATCGAAATCTGATGCTCTCATTTACTGATAAATTTAATTTAGATTTTCAAAGCTTGCAATTGCTTAATATACACAAAGCAAACATTTTATCTAGTAACTCGCAAACTAATCGTATTATATAGTTTATATAAATAGAGCATGGAATTCGTATAGCCTACTCTTTAATCTGGATAATTTACAATAGCATGTCAATTATGTTAAATTAAATATGGAGGAATAGCAAAAGATATTATATAATGAATTCATAATGACACTGCAATAAAACTACCGACAAATCGATTAATTGATGATAATTATATATACACAAGACTTCTACAGAAACTGTACAATGTATATATTCAATGTTAAATTACACGATCAGTATAACATTTCTTTATAATTTTTAAAGAAGAATTTTATATTTCAACATTTTAAATAAATATCTATAAGATCATGACTAATAGAATTGTCAAAAATACTTTAAAGTATTTCACTTATTATTTGATGAAAGCCACAAAATGGATTGATTAAAACTGTTGCAAAAATAAGCATTTATTATTAAAATAAAACGGGAAAATTTGAAGTAACCTGTAATAATCACAGTATTTAATTTACATTGAGATTCACATCTTGGACTTAATTTATAACTTAGATATAAATGTCATCACATTCGTTTTTCAATGCGGGGAATTGTATAAACTTTATGAAAATTAATAATAGAACAGTTTTCGAGTTTGGAATCTTATGTTTTATCATAAGTTGTATTAGTAATTTGGAATTTATTAAAACAACAGTACTTTATCATGAAATGACAGTATTTCAATCTTGAAATAAATGCCATCAAAACAGTAACAAAGTCAGCTATCTATATATTGTCCAACTATTAATACAGTAGTAGTAAACACATAAATTTAACATAATATACATCATTTAACACACGCATTTGCACACATCTCACTGTAATATCCATCTTGTGTCCATTAAATAATCGTATTCTGTAATATTATAATTGGCAGAAATTAGTTGATACTTCCAATATCAGCAATCTTTAAATTAACATTGACAAATTAAATGAAACTTAACTTTCATAATGCAAATTAACAATCGCATGACAACAATAACAGTGCAAGGATATAACATAAAGCTCATGCCAAGTATTTTTATGATAGAAAGCGGCTGCTGTAGCAAAAATATCATAATCTCGACTAGACTTTCCAAGTCATCAATCATGTATTTTAGCTTAATTCATAACTGTACAACAATTAATATTATTAGCTTATTGCATTCCACCCAGAATCAATAATGTTAAGAAGTAATAGAAATAATAATAAACAATAATAACAATTTCATTTCGGAATCAAAAATCGGTTCAAGCGATATCTACTTGGTCTGACAATTTGAAGAAAAAAAATTTAGTGATCTCTGCAAAATTTGTAAAAAGCATTCACTTACCCACTTAGCATATCCAGTTAATTACATTGACATGATATCTGACTCTGTTTTTATATCGATTGAATTTTAATATTACTTCACTGTTTCTCACTAAAGAGTCTTTTTGTGCCGTTGTAACACAACACAAAATACAATAATATTAAGAAATAACCCATTTGATCAAATAATGGAAGGGCTCTACAATTCTCTACAATTGTAAAAGTAAGAATATATTGAACTAGTGATACAATTCAATTGAATTAAATAAGGAATGCAAATTATTACATGAACGAAACAATAATAAGCCAGTCAAAGTTTGATTAAAACATTGAATAGAGTACACTAGCTTAAAATTTATTTCAACAATTGTAGTAACATATCACATGAATAGTTCATTTTTATGTTAAGGCTTATGACAAAATATAAATCTAATTTAAATTCTCAATCACTGCTAGATCTAATTAACATTAGAATCCAAGCAGACGGATATAAAAAGTCAGCGAAAATAATACAAGAAGTAATGTTGAATAGTTGAAATAATCAGATGCAAAAAATTCAATCTTACTTTATGTCTATTAGCCAAGTTTCTATTTGTAAACAATGTGTAGAATGCAACCACTGTCAATTGAATACACAATGATATTTATCATTATCATTTCTTACTTTTTCATCATTGTTTACAATTTTAAAACTTTAATAATCTTTTATTTTCATCAACCCAATAAAGATATTCTAGAAAAACTTATTCAGCAAAAACATCTAAAGAACATACCACTTAAGAGCTGTGAAAATCAATCACAAAACTTTATTTATATAAGCATGTCCCTTGAATATCAACAAAATCCAACAATCTTTCAAGCCACTGTGTGTCAAATATTATAAGGAAGCATTTAATGACCTTCTTTTCACGTCAATTAACTTATATGTTTCTGCACTATATCAATACTACTAAATTTACAATAAGACTACTTATTTCAAAATAATAATAATTTCTACTCATTTAACCACTCCAGAATTAGAGAGAGTAAGAAAAAACAAATAATATTTATTCCAACAATAAAATTCCGGAATGCTTAACACTTAAATAAGTTTTAAATGTTACAATACAGTCGAATTCACTTTACAACTGCGAGTAAATTGCTAATGTCTTAATTTATAACTTAAAATAAATTACTGCTTAACTCATATTCAAACCTAACATAATATATTATCGTAGTCTAAATCATATCTAAAGTCATAACACTTTTAATGTATTTTAATAGAGCAACACATGTATCCTGTCCCTCTAATATAAAGGAAGTAAGCAAGGGATTCTAGAAAAACTTTCCTTAAAAAGCCTTGTTACTTCATATTGGAAAACTGACATATCAAACTACATGCACCCAATTTTTTTGAAAATATACCATTTGTTGGTAATTATTTAGCTTCTGAGTAACCAATACAAAAGATTTCATAATTAGATGTTAAAAAAATGACACTATCTGTTTGTAATATCGCCAAAATATATAGTATCACATTGTATTCTTTGCTCTAACATTAAATCAATAGGATACCATTTCTCATAATAACTACGTATTTATAAGTACTGATGAATACTTAGCATTTTAATAATAACTAAGTATTTAAAGGTTTATTAATAGTTATACTATTTTACAATTGTCGTTATGTAGTAAAATTCGCAACTATAGGTTACATTATAATTTCATTATTTAACAAATTGATCATATTCCACGATAGAAAAGCCAATCTTTTAATTAATCTCAATTACTGAATGAGCACAATATTAAAATATTAATATGGGATAAGAGAAATTGCAAGAACTGGACTTGAAACTAATTGAAATTCTGAATTTTCAAAATATTTCTTTTTTTATATATTTTCATACTAAATTTATATTATCTGACCCAGTATTTTAAAACATGACATACAATGAAATACATAATTTTATAATAACAATTGTTTATTTCAATTTACTAAAGAAAATATTCGTTTCCAAGATGTGGTATCAGTTGCATGTAAGAAGTGTTCTTATTTGCAAATATAGAATCTCGAAAAGCCAGTTTACAAATAGTAACCCGTGTTAGTAATAGACGTTAGTAATAGTTATATACTCTTTTATTACTAGAGTGAAAATAAGGACAGCATATAAGTAGTATAGTAGTTAAGTAGTGTAATATTTTAGTATTTAAGTATAGTATTATTCACTATAGAAAAAAACTACCAAATCTTACAAATAAATGTTTCATAAATAACAGAAACAGATATCTACAAACTATTTTTACAAAGATAATTTTTACAAATATAGAAACTTCTATATTTTACAAACCGGTTGCAAAATTCATTTTCTGGAAAAATGAAAACTCAGTTAATCCCATAAATTTTTATGTAAATATTACGCTTTGAAACAAAGAAACAACAATCTAAGAACCATTTATTTATCGTACAGACAATTTAAAATCTAATATTCAAATAAAGATATTTAACAATTATCATAGACCGATATTGAATATACTGAAAATTATTATATCTGCAAGACGTAATATATTTAATATATTATAATAAATATATATTATAACATTTATCAATACAAAAGAAAAGTTTGTTTCGCATTTAGATCACTATACAGGAAAAACATCGCAAACGTAGACGATAAACCAAATTTCATTCTCTTAAAAGATGACTCGTGAAATATTTTATTTCAATCAGGATTTGAACCCAAGTTCTTTTGGTTCGAAGTCCAGTGCTCTAATCACTTCACTATAAACTTCACAATAATTACAATATCTTACAAAAACTCTTATCATCATAGATAACAGCTGGGTTCATATTATTTACGACATTCAAACAAAACAGTTGCAGTGATAAAGTGTAAATTCAGAAACAAATGATTTCTTCCCATCTTATATTTTTTGTCTTTTATATTAGATTTATACAATAAATATAAAATTTCCACAATATACTTTGTAAGTCGTAAAATTTCTCATTTCTTCTAAGCAAAACTAAATTTTACTCCTGTAGATATCGAATATTGAATTATTTATCAACAAGCTTGAATTCATACTCTATTTTAAACTTTATTCTTCTCTATCTTATTATCTTAAACTAAATTATTTCTTATTTCATATCACCATCAACTTAAACGCAATCAAATTGCATTGTATCCTACAATGCAAATTGATAATAAATATTCTTGTAATAATAACAAATGATTCGCATCTAGTCATCGGAAATCGATGCATTTTTCCAGTGACTAAAGCTGAGCACAGAAACTAGGCATCTAAACATACACACTCAATACCCATATGTCAGTGTGCCATATCAAATAGTGTCAATGCGTCATATATCCTACGTGTCACTTCTAGGCGACTCATCCTGTCTGTCATCAAAAGGAGATTGCGTGTGATTGGAGGATAAATCCTGCGACGAATCAAATTTTGTCGCGCTGTTGCTGTGCGTGGTGGTCTTGCGCACTTTATCCGCTTTACGAAACACGGTTATTTCCTGCAATAACAAATAAAAGAGTAAGCTTAAAAAATGAATAATTTTAAATAATAATTCTAATAAATAATAGCGAATAAAATCTAATAACTGTAATTAGAATAATCCTCTTCTAGTTACAGAAACTATATAAATAATCTTTATTTAAAGTTATATGAAAAAAATGTCATTAATTTTACTGAAATCAAAAAAATTAGACAAACGATTAACAATACGATCAATCTTTATATTAATTACTCCAATAATTAAACAGATTGTTTCTATTAATATAATTATTTATCTAAATCAATTGACTGATAAATAAATGGCTAATATCCTAACCTGTTGTTTAAAGTATCTTCTCTCTTCCTCATCAACAAGAACCAAATTAAGATAATAACGAACAGAAAACTTTTTATTAACATCCCTCATTGTTGGTGTCAATTCATATCCGTTCAAAAACAGCCGAATTGGAATGGACTCTCCTTAAACATTATCAAATAAATAAGCAAAATGTCAATTATGAAATAAATTTTTGTCAAAGTTATTTGACAAAAATTTATTTCTGGCACTCAGATGTCAAAATAAAAAATATTTACTCGAGCAATGAAAACAACCATATATGAAATTCTACCAACTAGTTAGACTACGTATGACGAAATTCGATTATTTTTAAATTAAAGAAAACACGCAGCTTTGTTATTATATTTATTACTCATAACGCAACTATAAAAAAGATCTGTATATTGTTAGATATCAGTATAAGAAAATCTTCTATAACATTTATAATAAAATCAGTAATAAAGAGTACTGAAATCTTTAAGATTTCAGTACTCTCCAGATTTAGATTTTTTTTTTTAACAGTTAAAGACAATTTAAAAAACAGTTCAAATAAGAATTGCGAACAACAAATTAAACAAAAATTCAGTTGATAGAATGTAATAGATTATTTACTCTTTATTAGGTTTTATAAAATTTAATCTTATAAAACCTTAAGTTATAATCTTGAATAAGATACCAGTATAAATAAATTGATATTTTATAACTTGCCTCTAACTGGTGCACCATCCATGATCTCATATTTAGCAATCGTTTCATTTTCATTAAAAGTATTTGGACCTGACAAAAGATGAGCAAGTTTAATTCAAAATAAATACAATAGTTTATAACACTACACAACAGAAGCTTATAAAACATTTTATAATAAATCAGTTGTAGAGTAATAAACTACTAAAATATTTAAAAAGCAGCCAGTTAAAGTACTAGTTTAATCAAACAACAATCATTTAAAGCGTTTATACATTCTACGAAAATAAAAATACATATTAAAAAAAATTGTGGACAAAAATTATGGAATTAAAATATGATGACAGCGTACTCGTTTTTCAATTGTTATTAAAAAATCAAAAGCATTAATCACTAAATGCTATAAAGTATATAATGCTACTTTTAATATTTCATTTGTACAATAATTTGTTTTTTTGCTGATTGTTAAAACAAATAGATTTAAATTAAAATTTACTCATCAAAAAAAAGAGAAGAATATACTGAATTACATAAAAAAACCGATATTTAAATACTGAAGATATAACAATAGCTTAAAATTAAATTTAAAATTTAAAAAATTAATTAACAAAGTGAACCGTGATCAAATTTCAACACTATTAATTTTAAACACTATTTCAAAATTAAATTCGTATTAATGCGTAATATTCATATTATAATTCTAAATTAAATATGAAACTAAATGATAATTTAATCAACCGACCGGAACCAGTAGTTTCACGTTTTATAATCTGTATTTCCATGTGACGAATTTTAATGCGAACTAACAGGAAGTAGATTTTACCAACAATAACATCGCGCAAGTGATATCTAATAAAGATTTATCAAAATATTTCAAATTTAGTCGTGCTGATTTATTTCATTAAGTACAAATCATTTTAGTTTTAAATCTGCGGAAAAAGTTTTTTGTCTATTAAATGCAAAAAGATTAAGTAACATTATACAAGTTTAATTTAGTATAATTATATTATAAATTAATATAATTTCATTTTAATTTAAATTTTAAAAATTTCAAATTATCTAGCCTACTAAAAAAAATTGCAATTTAAAATGGCTAGCTTATTAAAAAAATAATTAATTACTGATGATCATTTTCGAAGTCTAAATTAGTAACGTTTCAAAAGAGCGCACAGTAATAATCATACTTTGATTTGTTATATTCAAATTCAATATGGAGACAATCCTCAATGCCCACTTCCATTTTAATAGAATTATTTTGGTCAGGATAGTGAGATAAAGTATGCACTACAATATCTTGTTCTTTGACCAAATCAGTCAACCGCTTGACCATTGTAAAGCGTAGGAAATACCTGAGTATAAAAACGGTCAAATAAAAATAATCGCCCTTTTATTGTTTTATTAATCAAATTTATTATTTTAGAGAAAGAAAAAGAAAAAAATATGAGAGAGAAACAAAAAGAGGATTTATTGGCAGTAGTACACGTGTAAAGATTTATTTTTAAACAACATTAAACTTTACTTATTATTTCAATTTAATAATTCATTATAAATTAGATAAATTGATTAATTTAGATAAAATGCATCTAATTTATAATTCCATTTACTATTCAACTCTTTTGTCTGTATTTGAGAATGATTTCTCAGATTCGTCTGCCAAGTTAAATATGCAATGTTAAAGGGTGCAACAAGATAGCAAAGCATTAATGTCCAGAACTTGAACTAGAGACACATTGGTTACATGTTCAGCGCTCTCTACCACTTCACCAACAAGATTTAATCTCTTATACTATTATTACATTATTAAATAATTCTGAGACCGGTCAAAATAGCCCCGACAAATCAAACCTGACTTTAATCCCTATGGTTAGCATTGGCATTAAGATTATAATTAGGATTAGAGTTAAGGTTAAGTCTAGGGTTAGCATTATTAAATAAATTGATGGAGCCATTTTGTCCGGTTATTGTATTCTGAGCGCTTTTGTCCGGGTACCAAATACTTCTATAATAAAATCATATATCGCAATTATATTGACATAAATTATAACAATTATAATCAAAATTATAAAATTATAAAAACTTATATCGCGTTGCTATCCGTACCTAAGTTTAACATTAGCTCCGGTGTATGACTCATATGGTTTCTCAACTTGAACAAACTCAAAGTCATAGCTCACACTTTGACTCAACTCACCAGGGCGCGCTAGTTCACGTACAAGAGAGGTAAACTCATGTCTGTTACCACGATCATAGTACAGCTCTGAATAAAGTACATGTAAAAAGTACAGCTCTGAATAAAGTACATGTAAAAAGTACAGCTCTGAATAAAGTACAAATAGAAGTAGAGCTCTGAATAAAGTACACGTAAAAGTAGCTCTGAATAATGTACAAATAAAAGTACACGTAGAAAGCAGCATAACTGTAAATAAAGTACTTGTAAAAGTACAGCTCTGAATAAAATGCAACTCTGAATAAAGCACATATAAAGGTACAGCTCTGAATTAAGTATATATGAAAGTAAAACTTAATAAAATATAAATACATAAACAACCATAAATAAAATTACTATAGGCAAGGGAGAATTTTCAATCCAAAGTTAGAGATAACTACACTTAAACAAAGTTATTATACAATATAAGATACAGTTTAAATAAACAGCAATCTAACTAATGATAATTAATATAGATGATCCAACTGACCAATTTGACCGATAAACTCTATCTTCATTCCATGATGTTCAACCTTAGTGCCCGGCTTCTTCAATATAACATTCACCTTGAAAAAAAAGATAAAATTTATCATTAAATATATAATATATTCAATATAGATAATATATTTTAAGTACGTAATGTCGCCTTTACTTTAAAATTTACATTTGTTGTTCATTCCATTATGTACTACATAAATTTTTGATGCTTTTTGTTACAGAAAGTTTTCAAATTCAATTAATTTCTAACATAAATAAACTCCTAAAGTCTAAGGTTCATTACAATTTGACACCAAAAATTCTAACTATACTTTTTAGTTTTGTATTCGTGACTTACTCAATTTATTTATTTAAAATTTCTATAATATTTACTTATGTTTAATGTCACATCAGCATGAAAACCTATTTATGTTGTAAACTTCAACTGTAGAAACTAAATGATGAAAACACTTAACACGATAAATAATTTTTTGTGAAGACTTAAATAAAAGCATGTATAGCGTGACTGAATGTTTCTAATACAGAGATTTATACACGCTAAATCTATTTCGTTTTCAAAATGACAACAAATCATGCGCAAACCTTTCCAGATATAGTTTCCCCGTCGAGATAAAGATAGTATTTATCTTTGCGCCCATCTTCCAGTTTAATTTCAGCAGTCTTGCGTGATTCCTGTCCGTCTAGAACAATCTCCAAGTCAACACTCGAACCAAACCCAAAGAAACTCTACAACCAAGACATAAAAATAACGTTAAAGAAGAATTGTTATTTATGAAACAAAAAAATATTCCAATATGAAACAATAACGCTTTTTTGAAAACTTTGCATAATATGAATTACATATTTTAAAGTTAATTATGCAGATAATGAAATATCACTAAATAGGCTGCAATGATTCAGAATATTGAGATATGCATTGCAGATGCAGAGTACTGATATATACTGAAATAAAATTTATAACTATGACATATCTTAATTTTACATCAGAATTAAAAAAACTATAAATGATGCCATGATACTATTGAACTGGGCACGCAGAAGCTAAGCGATGAGTGAATGTTTGGGTCTTAACGCAGTCCTTAATGAACTGGGTTAAGATATTGATTAAGCTGACAGTTTATAGCAAAGGAGCAACTTGTACATCACTGCACACATCAGCATATGTTTTTGTCATACTTTCTAAGTACAGATGAGCAAAAATTACTTATTTATCTCCAGATACTAGAACAATGAAATTACTTTGAGGCTCATAAATATCATCATATTAATCATATCGATCTGCTGCTAGTTTAAATATAAAGTTAATCAATACCATCAGCATGGATGCAATTATCTATTATTCACTAACAAAACTAAATGATGACTGTTAGTTTTGATCCATTGATTGATTATTGCCTAATATCACAGCAGACTAAAACTTACACTATTTAGTTAAAAGCAAATATATATCCTGAATTAAGTTTTATTGCTGCAAGAAAGATTATCAGTATAAAAATACACCAATCTTTGAAATCAATTATTGTTAGTATCAAGATACAAGTTTTAAAAAATGAAAGATTTTAGTCAAAATATTAAATATCATTCTCTCTTATTAAATATCATTCAAAGTCAACAGAATTTTAAAAAATCATACTCGCTAAGTTTAATTAACTATTGTAAAACTTAATTAAAAATCTTGAAATTGTATAATACTATTTGAAAAAGAAATACGCAAATATAGAAATTATTTTAACTACGCAACAGCTGAAAATAATTGCAATCAAACTTAAACTCTTTACCCGAACTGAATAATAATAAAATCTAATCTCATAAAATCTGGTTTTATACATCATTGGCTATCAAATGATTAAAATTGTAAGAAATTTACAGTTAAAATTATCAGACCAAATAGATAATATTAAAATGAAGCAAAATTTTGTTCATTTTCGATAAGCAAAAAGATTATTTCAAAAGACAAGCAAGAGAAAAATTCCTACTAAACAAAAAGTATTTGTATGCAAAAATACTTTAAAAATATTAAACATTTTTTTACATAAAAAAAAAAATTAAGTTAAATTTTCCCGAGGACTGTTATATTTATGCGCATCATCACGAGAAATAGCAGAAAATTAACCAATTAATATGATAAATCGCTATCCGTTAGATGTTAGACTACGCGTGTTAGTAATATTAAAAGAAATATATAAATTTGTTAATACAAATGAATCTATAACAAGTAAACTACAAAAAAGCTATAGATTAAATACTATCAAATAAGATCAAAGACTTGCAATTGTTAATAAAAAGAATTAATTGCAATTAAATCTGTTAATAATGTTACCTCAAATATTCCCAAAATACTGATGCAAATAAGTTTTGCCTCAACTATAAAAAAGTGTATATTAGTAAAGTTGTTAGAGCCAAAAAAATAATAATACAGCTTTATTTCAGATTAGAAAACAACAAAACAGGAAGCCGATGGATCAGTTCCAAAACCAAGCAAAACTAAATCAAAATCACTAAAACCGAATTAAAAGCAAAGAAGTTCAATGGAAAATATAGCGAGGGATTGAAGAACTTACAGCAAGTGACATTCTTTAAAGAAACTATCTCTAAAACGAAACAATCTGATAATAGCATATAATAAAATAACATATAAAAAATAACGTATAATAAAACGTTAAAATTAAATACAATTCAATATAACGGGCTTACGCAAAATGCAAAGCAAATCTGCATTTTGTTCTCAAAACTGCAGTCAAATTCTCTAGTACATATACTAATAGAGATAAAATTAAGCTGATAATTCTTAACAAAATTCTATAAAGTAAGTATTTTAAAAATAACTGTAATAGAGTATTTCAAATATACACTTAATATAATTTCATTATCTTTAGAAACCGTTATAGGGAATGACTTCATTTTTGTAATTAAAAAGATTAATGTTAAATCTGAATGACTATAATTTACTTTTTAAAATAAAATATTCAACAGAATCAATAAATAGCAATAAAGCAATGAAACAAAATGCCTATTTAAGAAAAATTAAATAACTTCACAACTGATTTTTAAAATAAAACTAAACAAGACATTTAATACAAAAAAATAATAATATAAAACACTGATAAAAAGGTTAAATTTTAAGACAACTAGTAATAAAAAGCAAAAATATAAACAACATAACAAAAAATTATAAAAATACATTCCTACTTTCAATTACAATAAATTAAATCTGTTAACTTTTTAAACTTTGTCCACCTATAAAACCAAATATTTGATATATTTTCATGCAAATAAAAAATATCAAGAATTAAAGACATCGCATAGACCGCAAAAAATTATTTATAAAATTATCCATTAATTGTCAACGCAAGTACAATAAGAAACTTAAAGCATGAAGAACAAAATTTTGCTATCAATACTATAATTTATAATTCAAAGAAGTCGTATTTCAGTGCAGAAGCTCAGTTCATCTTCAATCTTACCCTCGTCATGTCGCCATATATAAAACTTATTGAACCGAGCCGCCTTTTATGCAAAGCCAATAAAATCTTGTGGGGGCGGATCCTAATCCATTCCATCCCCTATTTACACGTCCATTCGTATATTTTCCATTAAATCATAGTCATAATATTGCAGTAATTGTATGTATTTTCAAATATTGTAAAGATTTTATAGAAAAAAGAGAAAAACTGACCATTTCTGTAAAAATGAGTAAAACTTGACACAATATGGCGAACTTGTATTTATTATTATCTTGTGATCAATTTAATTAGGTCAAGTCATTCATTTGACCTCTGGAGGTCAAATAACTAGGTCATGCATGTAGGTCAAACAGTTGATTTACTGTTATATGCAACGTTGCAGTTACAAATAAGCAAATAAGCAACTTTTAATCATTGGAATAAGTTGGATGGTTATTTGAATAAGCATCCATTTGGAAGAGATTAGAAGGGGATATAATTATGGAGTTAAATTGTTAAGAAATATCTTGTAATTTATTATTATATTTTTTATTATTTTGTTAGAACTAACACTAAATCATAGAATAATTCATATGCTTAGATAATATGAAGCATTGCGTCGTGATTGCGATGATAAACAGCATTTAGAAGATTGAAATAGTATACAGATCAAACTGTGAAAGAAAAGATACACTGGAGTTATATGAATTATAGCTCTAGAAAAAACAAAGACATTCCAAATAACAAGTCAACAAAATGTTAAATTGTGGGGAATGATTTCCTTGTTAACTTTTAATCTTTTTATGGCAAGCGAAAACTATGTAAAATCTGATCAAAGCAGTGGCGTAGACAGAAATTCCCCATAGGGGGGGGGGGGGGGTTAAGTGATTAACGTTTTATAGGTTATCAATTATTTTTTCAATTTTAGTATGCCTACGCCACTGTATAAACTTTGAAGACTTTATAATAAAAGTTTATAATCGTCACATTGTGATTGATTTAACTGCATTAATGATTCGATTATAAATTACCAAATCTGATCAATAACACAATATTTCGGATTTACAGTCCAAATTATATTGAATTAAACATTTCTAAGAAATATTCCCTCTAATAATGATTGTTAATCTATTTATGAAATTTGAATTAAAATACTTTTTGTCAAAATGGGGCGACTACCCCATGTATACCCAATTTTATTACTAAAATAAAATGCTGATTATTCATGCCTATTTGCTTTTAAGATCCACTGGTTATATTTGAGTACACGTGAGGCGTGTATAGCGTGATTTACTTGTAAAAAAGTATGTACATTTATTTTTAAATTTTAAAATTGAAGTTTTTTTCATGTATTTTTATTGTAAAAGTTAAAATTATTACGGACTATACTAGTAAAATATATAGTTTAAAGCGAATGCTTATACTATTATTAAGACTATTGTAGTGGATTATATTGATGTAAATAAAGTGTTAGGGGTCAAGTCGACTACTGGAAAACTCGCCTACATGAATCTCGCTTACTCGAAATTTTGACGATTCGTATGTCAAAACACGCTTACTGATAAAAATCCTAATATTACGTAAATTTATGTGTTTTTAAAATATATCGTACTATGATGTTCATTATTTAATTTCTTATGAGAAGGATCCTGTGATTTATATCTTTTGCAACTTGCTCAATAATAAATGTGTTTAATGCGTAATGTTGTGCAATGGCCTATATTTATAAATTAGTCTAGTACTAGCAAAGAATATAATTAACCTTTGCAAAGGCATATCTTGTAAATATTGAGACTGCACTTGCATGCTAATTTCGTTTATTTAGCCAGCTTCCAATATTAAATGTTGTGTCTGAAACCTACTGAAATATTGATTAATATTTATTCTTTTGTATCTAAAGTTAAAAATTTATTTTTTGTAAATTTTCTTACATGAAACATATTCTCTTTTAGGTATTATACCACTCAAATATTTTCGTATACTTTAGATTTATCTCGCACAATTAGAAAGAGTCAGAAATGGATGAGAATCGTGATTTAAGCCAAATAATGCTGACTGTGTCTCAACTCGATTTAGAAATTGATGATCAGAATATTTACGATGGGGCAAAGATTTTATTGAAACATTTGAGGGGCTCCTGGTTACCAGATGACATTCATTACACGGTAGATTTACAATCATCTTTTGTTTGTGCTTGATTGACTGTTTGATTAGATTTCATAATTTTAATGGAAGTTACATATAATTTATAGCATTCTTATATGTGATATTTAAGATTGCAGTGTGCTGCGTATTGATTGTCGAAATGCGTTGTGTAGTGCTGAAAGCACCAGACTCGGAACTGATATGTCACTGGTTCAATTCTGCTTGACTCGAAATATTTCGTTGAATTGTTGCACTTCTTAGCAAGGCAGATTAGCAAGATGCTAAAGGGTGCAACAAGTTTTTGTTAAATTGGATATCTTGTTACAAGGCACTATAATTTGACAAAGGTGCCTAACATATATACCTCTAACATATATAAATTTAATTTAATTTTAATTTAATTAAATTTATTCAATGAATGAAATTAACTATAAATTTGAGTTTAATTTTCATTCAATTATTATAATACAAAAAATATTTAAAATATAAAAAAAAACGTCATTTTATTAATTTTTTTATTCTCAGATGTTTACGGAAGGATATTCCAATCAGCTGCTAGCGTGCATGCACAAAGACGACGTTGCTACAAAAAATGATGTCGTTCTAATTAGAATCTACGGACGCGGCACTGAATTATTCATTGATCGAGAGATTGAGAGATTAAGCATGATGATCTTTAACAGTATCGGTAGTGCCGCGCAGCTTTATTGCTCATTTAACAATGGTATCGCGTATGGGTACACTCATGGTGTCGTCTTGGATTATACCATGGCGCAGGATGAAAAAATACAGAGGTATATAATCAATTTCTTTATTTGCCGCACCTCGGAATAGTTGGAGTTTGAGCAGTATATGTAGAAATGCTGTGTTGGAATATTTTGTAGGATTAGTGAAAGAGTGAAGATTTTTGTAATGTAGTTACTTTAATTTAGTTTAATACAAACTTGTATTAAATTAACTACTTAATAGAAGTATTAATTTAACTATTTAATATTTCATTACTTGAAAATTGTGAAACAATTGTGAAGGATCACATTGGTGATGTTTTCCATTTGTTATCAATGAAAATAGTTTGATAAAAATATTCTAGTATTTTTGATGGGTCACTATTTACATTGCTGAATTTCATTGCATACATTTGTAATTTATATTCATAGTGGTTTAGATTATGTTATTCTTAAAGTTTATTCTTAAAGTTGATTCATTCGTGAACTGAACAATATTCATGAAATGAATGTTTGAATTTTTGTTCACTAGTAAGCAGACTCTTTATTTTAATAATAAAAGGACAGCTAATATGCTTTTATTTATATTAATAAAATTGATATATTATTTTGATATATTAATTATACAACAGTAAATAGGACTTTTTATTTTCTTTTTATATCTTACTTATTCGCAATCATAAAACTTCTCAAATAGAATATTTCAGAGATACATTTTATGCATTTATTTACTGAAGATATCATAATCCTAATTTCATTAATAGGCTTTTTCTTGCATTAGATATATATATAGACTATATACTGTCATTTCAAGATGTATTTGTTTTTTATTTCTATATTGCAATCTAAGAATTATATTATAAGCATATATGTAGCAATTTTAAATATGGATTTTAATTTAGTTTGACATTTATATTGATATTGTTATAAATTAATCTTTTTTTATGTGAATTTAGAACTATTAGTTTTCTAAAAGTAATATAAATAACAAACCTTATATTGCTATTGTTTAATTTTGATAGTTGCTGTAATCTGTAATTAATATTTAATTGAATTATTTAATAATGTCCTAGTTAATTTCATTGCTTTTGAAAATAGTAGATCTATACATGGGTGTGTGAGAGTTTCTGTTTCTCTATGTGTTTTTGTGTGTGTCTATGTTTTTGTATATGTAAACCTACTGCACAATATATGTAAATGTAATTATTTAATATTGAAGAGGAGCTTTTGATTCTTGCATTATTGCTCTTGTTTTCTATTCTCTGACTATGAAACTTTGTTGTAAAAAGAGTCTCTTGCACTCCGTCCTGAGATAATAACCTAATATAGATTGGTAACATGAAAGATATCTTATGAATACTCCTAACCTTCTTTAATGATGTTATTTAACAATACTGGTTTCCTTTTGCATTCAAATGTATTGATAGTATTATTGCAGTAATGAATTCAATAATCTGTAATAAATGTTTGATAGCTTTATATATCAGTTGAGTGCAGCAATTATAGTAAATTGTTTTGATTGACTTTGTACCTAAGATGTTGAACTAATTTGATTTTGTTATGGTTTTAATTTATAGAAAGACTAATTATTCATTTTCTAAGTATTGAAACGTTGTAAGTAATTTGTATTGATAGGCTTGATAGATCTAGATGTGAGAGAGTTTATTACACTGTGTGCATCTTATCACAATGAACTTTCATTTCACATTAATTACAATCATATAGTATTAGATTCTCATATTACATTGAAAGTAAAAGTGTCCTTGCAGTTTATTTATTGTTATAACTGTTGGGTTAAAATAATACCAGTAATCCTTATTTTTAAATCAGTACAGCTTAGATTAAATCAACAATTTGCATTTGCTGCATTTAATTATACAGCTATTTGTATTTCTAACTTTGTAGTAATTAAATGCAGATGCTTTCAGATTAATTACCAATGAGTTGGCTCGGATTCAGTCGATAGATGCAAGAATGAAGTTAAATCAGTTGGGAGATGGAACACATTTTGATGATCAGCCAACATTGTTTGTGACTTTACATCGCTTTCTTAAACTGATTCCTGATACTTTCTCTGATCCTCAAAAACAGGCAAAGTCAGTGACGTATTCTTTTCAATTTTCATTTGAGTGACTTTGTATATTGCTGATTTAGACATTATATTAATTTAGTCATTTAATAATTTAGTCTATTTGTTGCGGTAATTGTGTGTAATTTATTCAGGTTTTAGCAAGTTTTTGCAATCTGAAAATGTAGATATATTTGCAGCGAGGGATAGCACATTTATTATGAAGTTGTATTAAGATTACATCAATGTGTTATTTATGTTTTTCAGATTTGAGGCAATAGCTTCAAGTAAGGACATTCTGAGAGATGAAATAGACTGTTTGTCTAAAGTGCTGCCAAAAATTGGTTCACCGGTCGTTTTCTGTCACAATGATCTGCTGTTTAAGAATATCATTTATGATACGG
This sequence comes from Oconnorella tubifera, assembly GCA_034700105.1. Lineage (NCBI taxonomy): Eukaryota > Metazoa > Annelida > Clitellata > Enchytraeida > Enchytraeidae > Oconnorella > Oconnorella tubifera. The sequence continues at coordinate 4,457 of JAQIXG010001213.1, read as the reverse complement.
CTAAGCGTGAGTTCTGTCTGTAGTTTATAAAGTGGGTTTATATATTGAATACATTAGAAGGGAGAGGATATGATTCTAATAGCAATTTCTTTTTCACTATTAAACAAGAATATTATTTCCATCATGGGCATCAAATTAAGCTTTTTATATGCTTATATCAACGCTCAGGAAGGTAATTTATTTATTGAAATTATTTATTTGTAAAAAGAAAGTTGATAGGGAAGGGTTAAGTTTATTAGATTTGAAAATTATTTCATCAAAATGATAAAATTTAATGTGAAGTAGTATATTAATATATTTTAGAAAAAGTGACATTCATTGATTTTGAATACACTTCATTCAATTATCAAGCCTTTGATATTGCAAATCATTTCTGTGAATTTGCAGGTACTGTAAAATTGCTTTGTTGAATAAATTTTAATTGTTTATTTTATGATAATAGTGTAATTATTACATGATTTTCTAATTTTTATCTAATGAGGTACGGTTTTGTAATTGCAAACCAGATAATACAAAATATTTGATTTAGAAATAATTTACTTTATCAAGATTTAATATAGAAGTCATCACATATAGCAATCATGTACAGAAATGATGAATTTGTTGAACCATATCTGTTTTATGTGGGTTGTTTGACAGGCTGTTTTGCTAGTAGAGCAATAATAGTACAACTTGTACAAGTGAACATATATGAAATTCTATATTATATTGTAATTAATATGAGGAGCATAGACAGATAGTATTGGTATACTATTTACAGTATACCTATAATTCTATATTAATCTTATATTAATCATGTATGTATGATGCACTTATAACGCACCCGTGCGTATACAGAGTTTCCCCTGTATGAATCGTAGGTGCGGGTGCGATTAAAAGTCAGTATTTTAATCTAGTAATCCTATAGTATTTAGAGCTGTGACAATATTAAATATTGTTTTACATTAACATATGATATCTATAAATATATTTTTTTTAAGAATTTCTATACTTGTTGAATTGTTATTAAGTATAGAAACATAATACATTTCATTATAATTCAAATGATGTTTTGTTTAAATGATTTCTAATAAATGCAAATCTGATTTTATTTAAGTTTATAAACATTTCCTCAAATTAAAAAATTATTTATTCTATGTAATTGCTGCAGTTTTCAATTTATTTTAGTTTTCTCATTTAGCAACTTCTTTTAATTATTTAATATCTTATTATTGACAATATTTTGTCATTAGTTTAGCATTTTACCATGCGGTATAAAGTGTCAGTGACAATTATCAATTGCACTCTGTATTTATAATTCATATTTATGAAACATTATTGAATTAATTGATGCATTTAATTTACATTTTAGCCTTCAGGCTAATTTATTCTGATATTAGCTGAAAACTTTATACTTTCCTTTTATATTTTAAATATATATAAATATTTGTGATAAAATTCAAAATATATAAACTATATGCCTTTTTAAAATCTTTGTTAGACTCTAAAATGAACAATGGACCATTTAAATTTTAGTAGTGAAGTTTTTATCTATTTTATTTATTTTATCTATTTCATTATATTGAAGTTTTTGATAATTAAAAAGGTGTGCAATGTTCGATAATTATAAAATTATACAGGAATGGAGGAAGTTGATTTCTCTCGCTATCCTAGTAGAAAATATCAGTTGACTTGGTTGCGATTCTTTCTTGAGTCGTATTTTATACAAAATGGAAAGAAATCGAGTCAAGTTACAGACGTAGATGTCGAAAGACTCTATGTGCAAGTTAATAAGTTTGCTCTGGTATGAATTTATTATTTATCTTTCTTTTATTTTTTTTATTGTGTGTGTGAAATATTACACTGTGGTTGAAAAGCTTATATAAGTCAGATTTATTAGTTTGATTTGATTTGTTAGGAATATAAATTTAGTTTGATTTAATTTATTTTAAATCGATTTCATTTGTATTATATTTGGTTTGATTTCATTTGTATATCTTCATTCACTTTGTATGTATATATAACAGTATACATTATTATATAAAATTGTCAAATGTTATTATAGGTGTCTTAAATAAGTATTTAATAGAGTATTACTTTTGGATAATTACTAAAACCATTTTGATTGATAATTATTTCGAAATCTTTAATTTAATGGCTAATGACTGAACATTGGCTAATATTCAATGGCTCTTATAGCTAATTAGTTGTAAAATCTTAAATAGTTGGTTAATTAATTGATCTTTAATGGTTGATTTAATAATGAATTAATGTAATCATGTTTTAAATAAATATTTTTGACTATTTATTTTCAGGCTGCCCATTTATTCTGGGGCCTGTGGGCCTTGGTTCAGGCTCATCTTTCCATCATTGATTACGACTATATGAACTTTGCAGAAAACAAACTATCAGAATATCACAGGAAAAAGAAAGAATACTTGGCTCTTGAAATGCCGTCTAAATAATACTTTCTTTCAAGTTTCTTTAAATACCAATCTCCATTTATTATTTCCGCAGTTTGTATATATATTGACATAATTAGACAGTAATTATTACTAATTTGTATATATTATGAAAAACATATCACGTTATTCTCATTATTGCCCCGGTTAAGCCTAGTTATTGGTACGAATTATAGAGGAAAGATATATTAGAGTATATTCAGTTTATTTCGAGTGTATTACATTGTTTTATCGAGCGGTTGTAAACTAATATCTTAAATTTTGAGATTTTTGATTGTTCTCTAAAAACTGAAGATTAATTTGATGCTTATAATTTTTTTACAAATTACTGGCTTTATCGATGATATTAAAGTTATTTAAATATATGTTATTATCATATAAAGAGAATACGGCTTAATACACAGCTCATAATATTATACAGCTTAATTTTGGTATTATGTTTTACACTGCTCAATGTGAATTATTCTTTAATGACAAACATAAATATTATTATTATAAATATTATATAAATAATATTTATTATTCACTTATTTGATAATTATGTCCATTTGGTGGATGTTTAGTCAAATATATTAAGTTTTAATTATTAGGATTATATTATACGCTATTGTTTATATTTCTAGGTGTTGTATATTTTATTAATTAGGCTTTTACTTTGGTATTTAGTAGTAAGATCTCCAGAACTAATGCTCATGTTGTAGAAAATAACAAATGGACATTGGGTTACTGCATAATCGCTTTTTCTGTTATTTCGATTCTCTATCATTTTTGTTTTAATATTCACATCCATTACGGAGATAAGTCTTTTGAAATATTATTTAGATTATTTAAACTGTTCATCTATTGTACTATCAAACTTAATCTGTTTTTGATTTCCAAATGTATGCCACTTTCTTTATACACAAAATTGAAATCATTGTTTAGACATTCTTTATGAAGATCATCATGATTTGGTTAACATCTTTCTATTTTGGCAGGAGATATAATCAAATCAGATTTTATTATACACACGTAAATGAATTTCAAATGTTTATAATATAATTTTCTGAATGCGGAATTAACTCTATAATGTAAAGTTATAAGTTATATTTGATTACAGTAAAATAATAATCTGTGTATATATTTAATAAAATTGCAGCATTTACGTATAGATTGTGCCAATCTCTGAGCTTCGCATTTAAACAGATCTGTGAACTTGATAATACATTATTAATTAGTAGTAAAGCAATTCCTAGTTTCATAAAGATGAGATGGTGTTTGAATTTATAATTATTGACTGCATTTTCACTACGTCTACATCCATTGCCATCATCTAAGTTCATAACATTGAATTTATATCTCTCTAACTTGTGTTATAATTTAATCTTTGTCATCTTCAATTTTGCTATGTACTGGGACTTTATAAAATTATCATTATTTTTATTTGCGGACTGGAGAGAAATAGACATCTTAATATGATGCTAAGAAACATCCAAGCAAAAATGTAGATATTAATTTAGTTTATTTTATATATAAATTGTTTAAGATTATTCTAAATTAACGCACCCATATTGTTGTTTTTTCATGACAAATAATTGATCAAAGCCGCAATAATTAACTTATACATTTAATGCATTATTGTAAATTTTGTTTTTATTTGAACATTATATGCGGTTGAAATTTATAATCTTTTGTTATATTATATTTTCTCATTTTAATGCACTGAATTTGTAATTCTGTTTTTGCTCATTCACTTTGTCTTTTAAGTATGATTTATGATTATTTCACATAACGTAGATGCAAGTAGCTATATTGTATGTATAAACTTTTGAATCTACACTTAATTACTGCAATGTCACATACTGCATGCAATCATGGTGAAAGCATTACAGCTACTGTCAGGGTTGATAAAAATCATGATTTTTTTTAAAAAATCGGATTTTTTTGATTTAAATCGGAGTTTTTTTATTTAAGCCGATTTTTAAATTTAAATCAGATTTAAATTGAATATTTTAGATTTAAGTCAGATTTTTAATA